>JAHZNG010004745.1:0-10318 GCA_027744375.1 Orchesellides sinensis
TGAGATATTTTTACGTGGATATGAATGCCAAGAATCCACTTCCTAACATATCATCTTTCCTTTTACGGCATCACCAAAATAGGTTCCTGTGACATGTTTTTTTTTGTAAACTTGGTCTTGGCATCCAAATCCAAAATGTGTATTTATGGATGAAATCGATTTGTAAGGAATGTAGTTGGTATTATGCATAATATGTCAATAAACTGCATGGGTTAGATTCAAATTCAAATTTTGCATGCATAATTTGAACTTTAAATAATTAACTCTTTATAATTAAAAAATCATGTCATGATTTTTGGCAACAAAGGACGCTATGCTGATACGTAGTATAGGAGCATTTTGAGATAATTACTATGGTAGTTTGAAACCGCGCGCATGTTTGAAATTTGAAAGCTATCCGTATATATAGACTGTCATCTGTTCATTTCCATTCATTTATTTCCTGGCCCCCTTTCAATACACATCTTTTTACAGATTTGATTTTTTAAATATTTTTTAATTGCAGAGTTAACGTAATTGGAAGTTAATTGGAGTACTGTCACAGCTAATTGATATATAATTCGTCATTTTATTTTAAAAAATATATAGCTGTGAGGGTACTCCATAAAGTAGCTTCCAGTTAGTGTTAAACTAGTTAATTCTTTTTTAGAAAAAGTTCTTTATTTAATTTAGAGTTAGTTAGTCATCATGAATTACGATCCTCCATCGTTTGCCACCTGCTCAGTTATTCGTAAAAGGACTAGGGTTGCTCCACTTTCCGCTCACTCGTCAGTTAGGAAGTTTAAAGATTATCATTATACGTATTGTGACCCGTATGATCCCTGTTGTCGGCAACCATATCCAGATGTCATTTTCCGAAGCGACAAGTGGGCAAGTCGCCCTCGAATCGGCCCATCCTGTGCTCCTACAAATGAGAACGCGTATGAGTATGGGTTGCTTCATCGTTTTAGATTGAGATACTTGTGGCGAAGGGCACAGTAAGAAAATTAGTGTTTTAAAAAAACCAGTGGTCATGCGCCTCAGTTCGTGTTGGTGTTGCTCGTGCAATTTAGATTGTATTATGATTTGATGATTAATTGTTTGAAATTTGTTTGTTTGTTTACAGTGAAAGACAGATAAACGAGGAGCTGACTCAGGAGCAGCTGGACGCCATTACAACGGCAGAAATCCGAGAGCGTGAGGAGATCGCTCAGGCGATTGAAGATGCAAAACCGGAGCCGTTCAAATCTCCATATAACCCAGAAGATGCGTCTGCTCCAAAGCCGGTGTTCATTGATGCTGAGGGATTACAGAAAGCTCTTCAAGGACTCACCAACATGGCGTTAGCTCATGAAATTGCTCTCAACAAAGACTTTGAACTTCGCCTTCCGGAGCAGGCTGGAGAACCTTTGACGTGAGTTTGACTTTTTCACGCTTTTGATTATGGCATAATTTTTGTGTACTAATTTTTATTGAAATGGGGAATGGTTATTATATCTTATTATATTTTTTTATGCTTGCAGCAAGCAACTGAAATTTGTAATGGATGCTAAGGAAGAATACTGGACTAGGGTTGAGCGCATACTGACCACCAAAAAAATCAAAGAATGCAAGGACGTTATTTTAGAGCTCATTCACAATCTGAAGGCGGTAAGTCAAAGTCTAAAAAGTATTTAATTGCGAAATTGTACCTCTGTTATTTCATCATTCATATTGTGTTTTAATTTTGTTTAATTTAGGCCCTATTAAGTACGCTGTTACCACATAACACTGATACGAGGAAGAGAATTGATGTGTTTCTGGACGATGATTCAATAACGAAGACGATTGATAAAGGCATCTTTGAATACGACGTATGTGTGATTTCTCGGTTTAATGTCTAATTTTTTTACAATGTAATTTTTATATTCAAATTATAATTGTTTTTTTTTTACTTTGTAGCTTTATATGATGTTTATTCTCGACACATTGGGCAGCCTTTGTTGTCCCATACGGGATAAAGAACTGATGGAAGTAAGAAAGCTACCAAATCCGGCCCAGCAAACTAGGAAGTGCCTGGAGCTGATGGAAAAAATGAACTTGGACATGGCCAACTTCATCATTGCTCAGAGCCGCAAGGTTATTGTGAACAACTGTGTCAGCTACGAGCGGAACAAGTTTGCTGACTATATCCTTCTCCAGTATAAAATGAAGAATGACCCCCTCAGGGTCACCCGAGAATGGATTATTCGTCATACTCAAGACGGTCGTTTCTTTAACGAAACTATGGCGTATGCATTTCATGAAGTTTTCGAGTGGCCGGAAAATACGGAGTATCCGGAGGTAAGTCTAATCTATTTTTAACCAATTGTAAAATATATCCATACTCACACGTATATACATAGATTTAACTTCATTATTGTTTGCAGACACTGGCACTGGATTGGAACAGATTTCCACCCTTGTGGAAGGACATTTATAGAGGCACCTTTGTAGCCGCCATGTATGTAGCTGTGCACGATTACACCAAGAGTATTCTTCCACCACCTTCAGCAGCTGGCGGGGGCGAGAAGACAAGTATTGCTTACTGTAAAGTTATGAGACTCAACGAGAAACTACGAGAACACTTTAATGTTTTAATAACGTACGATGAAGTAATGGATCCTGAGTAAGTTGTTTACATTTGACTTAACTTGGCGTAAAGGTGTTGTTGTTGATGAAGCAGAATTCACTGTTTAAATAATTTATTTACAGGAAACTCAAGGAAGCTCTGGAGCGCTGTTACGCTCAAGCAATTAAACTTATCCATGAGCACAAGTTATTTGAATATTGTGTTGGCATAAAAAATGTTCATAAGGAGAAAATTCGAGGGTTGATTATTCCATTGAGTGACGTAAACCACCCAGTCAGAATGTTATACGGTAAGCATGCTTGTTTCTAAAACCCAGTACAGTTATATGTTCTAAGTAAAAAATTACTAATACTTTAATTTGTTACCCTAATAGAACGCCGTGTAAGGGAATGGTTCATAGACCACATCACGAAGGGTGGACCAACTCCAACCCCGGTTCCATTAAACCTAAAACCTGTCGCTGGCATGTTCCTTGCTTCATTCAATGAAATGTCCCGACTCGCTTCGTATAATCGAGGAGTGTTTGATATAATCTACAAAGAGATACATGAGGGGGGCCTTCCTCCTCCAAGATACGTCGACAAAAAAGATGAGCCGATTGATGAAGGCATCGCAAATATTGTAGCCATGCTAAAAGGAGCACCTGAGCGAACAACAATCTACAGGAAGCACGAATATGATCCAAGGGTTCCCATGTGGTATAATAAGGATGGGAAACGTATTGTTGAAAAAGAATACAAAAAATATGACATATCATCAGAAACACAAAAGCTACTAAAGAAAAGGGTGGAATATGAAGTTATTCAGAACGAGCCTACGGAAAATGAAGACTATCGTAATGTGCCACCAATGAACATGGAACCACAAGGAAAGTATGGTGGTTACACTGAAGAGCAGCTGGTAATAAAATTAGCTTTAATTAGATGTTTTAAGTAATTTTTGTATAGGTTCATTTAATTGATACCTTACCTTACTGTTATTTTTTTTAGCTTCAAATTATGGAACGAGACAAGATCATCAGGCGCAATAAAATAGAAAGAATCAGAGTTAGGAACGCTGCCCAAAATTTTGATAAGAAATTATATCAAGGCCTTCCAGTCTTTCGCAAGGAGTACGGTGAAGGTTGGGGTCATTTGCAGCAGGAGTACTATCGGCTGAAACGAGTGATGGAAGAAGGACCTACCCGTGTTCCCAAAGGAGCATATTTCGACAGATCTAGTAAACGGGGACCCTTACCGATCGGATGCCGGGCACCTTCACCTCCAGAGGATCCAAACAAGTGGAAGTATAATGAAAAAGGAGAACGTCTTATCTGGTCCCGCAATCGTGGACGTGCGTTTGGAAAGCACCCGGTTTATAAGCCCGAAGAGTCTGGTCCAGATTTTCCAATGCTTTTGAGAGCATACCGTGAAGCTCTCAAAATACCTAATGATGATATGGACACCTACCTCCCTCCACCACCGGTTCCGAAGAAGAAGGGGCAAAACCCGTAACCCATTTATAGCATATATTATTAATATTATTTTCATCTCATAATTTTTAGCATATTTTTTCATTAACAGTCGCATTCAGTCATAAAAAACTGATCGACCTTAATGGGGTGTAAACTATGTGGTTGACAAGGGTAACTAGTATGTTTTTATCCACGCGTTCAATTTGTACATTTCGAAAATTTATATACACAGTTACCCTTGACAACTCCTGTCATTTTACACCCCATTAAGGCCGATTATTTCCTCATCCAATTTTTATGTATTAAAGGAAAAATAAAAAGGTAGACACTCCAGTACCTTTTAAGTTGCCTCCATACCCGATTCCTGAGCTACCTGCTCCGAAACGAGGCAGAGACAAGGTCAGAAGAGTTTACCACCTTCCCCCTCTACCACGAAAACCTCCATCATAACTCTACCTAAACGTATTATCAATCGCAACTTAACACGAAGGTTAAAAGAACTCACTATATACTCACAATCCATATGTATTTAATGTCGCGAACGATGTATTATAGTCTCTTAATACAAAATCAGTAGTTTGTCTTTAATGATTCTGTGCTTTCTTTACCCATTTTAACTTGTTTATTAGATCAGTTTTGGTAAACTGAAATCTCAAAATTAACCGTGTATGAATAAATTTTTCGTATGTATATAAAAAATGTTGATATATTTGGAGTCGTATGAATTAAACGCAGCGTTGATGCATAACTTACTTTACATATAAATATTTTATTTTATTGTATGAAGACATATAAATATAACGGACGGAAACAATACTTCAGTTTTAATACTACACTGTTTTAAGACTTCTGGTTAACAAAATAACTCAGCTCTATGAATTCCTGAAATCCGATACGAGTCAACGAAACTTCAGGAAACCGCATCATTTGTGATCATGATCATCATGGGAAAGGAGAAAAGTAGACTAGACTAGACAAACAGGCTGGTTGGAACTTCATGAATGTGTCTGTACACATCAACTACTTGAGAAATTTTTGTCCTCTTCGTCAATGTTAAATATTTTTTACATCCGCACTTACTGCCACTAGTGTACCGTGTCCTTCTTCCTAGCATTCAAACATGATCTGTGAGACCGAAAAGCGCAAAGCAAGCATTCAAACAAAAGGGTTATATAGGCAGATATTTAAGTACCTAATGTTGGTACCAGTGATACTGCGGTGGTTGATTACTCAAAATATGATCGTATTAAAATTTTGTGAGCTGTGTCACAGCATAGGTAAACCATATTATGCATGCAAAGTATGAAATGTGTGTGAAGGAAATAAAATGTCATTCTGCATTGTTAAAGTAAACATATATCAGCATACATACTCCCTCAGTTAAGGAATCTGTTTTTTCTTAAAATTTATATATATCTGTGATTTCGTGGGGCCACGAATTATGTTTTATACAGGCATATCACATAATACAGGCAAAGCTAGCATTACAATGAGACATAGACACACAGACTCGAAAAAAATGTCTCATCCTCATGACGAGATTCTCGACGTAATGTGAGCACTGAACAGGTACTGCGTAAACCAACATTTTAATATTGTGCATTATATGCGTGTAATATTTGTGCGATATTATCCCTACAAACAAGTGCAGCATCAGCAATATAAAAAAGTTACAACTTTGTTCCACTGGCTTTACAAAAGAAGAAACACCAAGGATCAACCAATACAAGTAAAGGTGTACAAACATATATACAAAGTGTTATTAAAGGTATTCCCCCTTTTCACAGTACAGGATTTTCATCTTGAAATTCAAGATATTTTACACGCATCATCATCATTTTTCTTAAGCTTATACTCCAAGTAACTTGCTGGGCATGCAGGCTTGCATATTGCATTGGGAAGTGTTCATTTTACTATTTACTCTTATTACACATACCACAGCTAGCGAATGCATTACATTGCTTTGCAAAGGATTCTCAAGAAAATCTTGGTGTTTAGCTTAAGTACACAACAACAGGTATACATATCAAAGCCTCAAGATATAAGATATTTACTCTCATCGTGTAAGCATAATACACATTGCAATATCATGCATAAGAAGAAACGAAAGGGGTAAAATGATAGGTTTTTGGATGGTGACTCTAACTCTACGCGTTTAGTTAGGCTGTGGCAGCCCTTGCGCTATGTGCATCATTTGCGTTCCAACGTTCATGTTGTTTCTCGATTCACACGTTGTTGTTTATGCATGTGTGTTTTATGTGCTTTTAAATTTAAATAAAAATTAAACTCTTTTTTAAAAGATTTAGTTGACTGTGTGACACAAGTTCCCAAAATCAAATAGAATTTTTGACAAACTCAAGGAAATAGGTGCTGCGTTATTTCATGGTTGATTTATGCATGCGACACCTCTTTCGGCATGCGTCTTGAAATGCGTGCATGCATTATGTGCATTGTTCACGGATACATTTTTGCATGAACTTTATTAAGAAAAAGGTACTGTTGTACAAGTGTTATCTTCAGCATTAGTGTCATTTTGACTATTATCATCGTTAATAATTACATTTTATGTGCTTAGAGATAATACATTAAACGGTACAAAGACTCAGTAATCTACCAAGGTTTATTAAAGATTACACGATTCTTAGAGACCTTTGATACAAAAAAGTGTGTGCGTGGATTGAACACAGAATTTCATGATTATAGCGGTATAATAACTTCCTCATTACTTGGACAATTCTACTTTGTAAAATTTAGGCTGTGCTAATTTTGTGTATGTTTTATTGTTCTTCCAAATTTATGCAACTTTTATTGTGTTCCATTTAGTAAAATACATTTTTGTCCATACTCCAGAGCATGACTTCAAACCTATTTGTATCCATCCTTCCCCCCTCCTGAGGTAGTCAGTAATTTGTCGCGCAGTCGTCACATTTGCCATGACTTATGAGAATGGAATGAATCTGTCACTCATACTACATTCCATCATCATCCTCCCGTGAAGTGTACCCATCCATTTTTCCGTTTGTGTGGCTTTGATCCTTTCAAATTGAGCATGGCTCTTGATCATCCTCATCCATCCACCGTACTTCCGGAACGTTGTGGTTACACAAGAAGCCTTGTTGCTGAACCATTATAACATCATCCTGCTTTACACGACATTCATTATCCCTACACTAACCACGTCTCTGTGATTGTCACGAACAATCTAGTGGATCACACATCAGCGGTAGTGCTTAGTTTCAGAATTTGTTATCAGGAATAATAAATAATCATCAACGGTACCCCTTTTCATACATCCAAGACTATTTTGCATTGTTTCATGTAAAAAAAAGAACAAATACCAAGTGCTCCTTAAATCATCATTATCTTCAAAGGAACAAAGTCATAACCTTTACTCATACCTACCCCGACTATATATACGCATCGCTACGAAATATTGTGTATAAAAAGGCTTCTCCTAATTATTCCTTGTTGGATGAGGAAGTTTGCCACGCAAAAACGTAAGTCCTTCAAATACGATTTTTACTACTTCTCTCTCGTTCTTGTTTTCTGTGTGGCACTCACTCCTTGTGACTTTGAATCTGTCACATCTCGTCATCATCATGGTGATGGTGCTATATTCATTGAATAATTTTTTTTTCATCATCTTTTGTAAATACACTTTATCCTATATTGCTGTCATATATACGTGCATCATACACATTATGCAAATTAGTTGAGTCCTATATGGACATCCTGAAAGTCAGTGCCACAGAATGCGTACCTAAACTCATGGTATTCAAAATGTAACCCATTTCTTTATGCAGACATAGTCAATTTGGACACAATTTTTTGTAAATCGTCTTTATCATGGCAGACATCGTCGTCATCCTTTAGAGTCCTGTTGTGAAAGTACATTTCTTGCTTCCTCACATTTTTTTTCATACTGAAAGTCATTAGCATATGCCTACAATATAGTTTTTTATTTCCCGTCATCATCATCACCATGCAAATATTATGTGCATGCATTGTCAAACAAGAGTATTTTCATGGTTGTGGTTGAATATTATTGTGCTAAACAGAAAAATACCAAAAAGAAAGAAGAGGAGGGGAACACACAAGTAAATCTTGCTTGTCAAATTATTCACATTATGTCTGCATACACAAATTTTTTATTATGAATTTTTGCACCGTTGTGTCTTGTAGTTCCTTTCCTGTGTACGTACGTATGTAATATTGCTTTTACGTGTGACATTTTCTCGAGTGGTGGTGGTGATGACTTTGCATATGAATGCCTATATTATTTGTGTATTTTTTATGTCCATATAGCACTTTTCTGAAGCTATTAGATACAATATACAGTTCCGTTGCTCTTTTTTGAAGAAAATACCTACATTCGTAAAATTCAACACGTTTGTCATTTTCAGTCTCTTGTCGTGCATAGTTACTTACATGGACATGTATGATTGTGCACTCACGTATCACCATAATAATCATCGTCATCCACATCATCATATCACAAAGTAAACGATGATGAAGATGACAGCGTCCCCGCTCTTGGCTTGTTTAGCTTATAAAATCATAGCTCTTTAAGTGATATCCTTATGCGTATTCAGCAAACACACTCCACTATTATTATTTGGACGTTTTTTAAAAATCTGTGAACATGCTTTTTCCTCAAAAACATAATATTCCATTTTTATACATAAAAATGCTTCTCTCTTAACATGTTAGACATTTGCATAAGCACATAAGCAGAAAAATAACGAAAGGAAAATGATTTTTATGCATTTTTTTTCTCATATGCTTCTGCACTTTTCCTTGTTACATCGTCTCGGGTTTTTGTCATGTCGATATTATGACAGAGAGTGCGACGAACGACGAGAACAACATTACAACATAACGAGAGAGAAATATTGTCGGGGAGAAATCGTTCTAGAGAAAAAATGAACAAGTTAAGTTTTTACTCAAGAAAACTAGTAATATTACAACAAATGCTGTTGCACCAGTCTTCATCACTAATCCGTGGGACCATAAAAAATATTGAAATGCCAACTTGCCTTCAAAAAGATGTTTGAACTATGAGCAAAAATTTTGACCGTGCAGATGTCTTGTTCTTTCCATCAATCCTATCATCCATCCATCTCTTTATCAAAGCTAATACGCTTGTTGACTATGTTTTCCTTACTTTTATATGTGTATAAAATGTATTGTAATGAGGATGATGATGACTGTGAATAATACTTTTATCCTGATTCCGTCATTACCATTGTCCGTGAAGACTTATTGCCAAAAAAAGACATATTTAACCAATAATCTTGAATTGAGTTGATGTGATATCATTCTCTCTCTCTCTCAAATTGTGTATATGCTTTTCAATTACTTACGGACATACATTTTTATGCGAAAAGGTGTTATCCTGGCTGACATCACACTATACGATACGACATGACTGTCCTATTAAGAATAACCTGTAAATTATCTTGCCGAAAAATCACAGCATAAAAATTGAATGCCTTAGTAAGTGTGTAATACCTACGTGCAAAATATATGATGGATAGGTATAAACACGATTGTAGTAATGAAAAACACGTGTGTATTCACGACTCTAATTTATACACAGATATTACTCATATATATAAACGTGCATAATAATATCTCTAATAAAAACACTCTATTTTCTTAAACTCGTCTATAAGGTAGCTGTTAACAAATAGTGTTAGCAAGTGAAGTAGACACGTCGTAAGTGGATTTAATGTCAGACTATCAGTTAAAGGGATTTTTATACGAATTAGCGCGACAGAGACGGAATAATGCTAAGCATGCAGTTGCTTTCCTCTCATGAATAAAAAGTGTATTTAGCATCATGTCCAAATCGGCACAAAAAAGGTTTCAGCATGGATTCAAATTTTTCACACAGCCTTTTTCGGGATTATCCGTGTAATTTCACCCTATTAGTTGTGCCAAGATAATTTTTTTCTCTGTCTCGAGTCTGCGACTCTAAAATGAAGAGAATCGTAATGACGGGGATGATGATGATTCTGAAGATAACGCAGATTTTTTTCAGATGATGGCTATGATGATGTGAGCTTGTGAACAGTAACAATCATATAATGATGACAGGCTTATCATAAATGCTCGTCTGAAGGAGAAAAGAGTTAAAAGCGTCGTCTTCTTTAGCATCAACAACTCTGCAACTTTTTTTTGTCATTTTCAAGAGAGACTCTGAGCAATCAGCAAAAATAGACGATGAGTTGAAAAGCCAAGTCAAAATCTTATTGTTGTCGTTCATCCTGCTG
>JAHZNG010004746.1:0-15282 GCA_027744375.1 Orchesellides sinensis
ATTTAGAATAATTTAATAAAGACTGACGTGAATTCACAAGAAGTTTGTTGTCCCCGTTATTTAGTGAGCAGATGTGATACGATGAAAAGTTTGCTAAAAACAAAACTATCAGAATTACTCTGTTACAAGAACAATCCCAAGTTTACGTCACTCTTGGTTTTTACCAATGCAGTATAGAAGTGTACTAGAAACGTGATTGCGAATGGCAATGGCAATGAGACGTGCAATACAATGACTCTTGCAAAATTTACTTCGAAGAAGAATTTCTTTGCAGAAAACCAATGCCTTTTGTGCATCGTATCTTGTGCATCATACTAGCATGATAAATACTTGCCACGCGAATCGTATGCATTTAATGGTTATCTGCAACGCTCGTGGCAATGCCGTCTCGCTTTACGTGGTAGAGCCTTTTGTTCTGATTAACGTTATGAGAACTTAAAGGTGCAACAAACAAAGACTTGTAGTACAATTTAAAATGCAAAAAACCTCATATATAATTTTCTTGTATTTGCAAAGAATTTAGAACTAGATTTGACAAATCCACTAGATTGTTTGTTACCTTCACCATTTCTTCTCCATAAATTATGGAATGAAAGTAAATCTTATTTATAATATTACATCACAAAGTGGTAGAGAATGTTAATTGTGACAAACTATATATAATGAATTTAGTTTTACGGTGGGTACTTTTTACTGACTTTTTCAGTTTTAGCTTTCATTAACTCTAAATGACAATGAAACAATAATTTTGAAGATCGTGATTGACGGTGATCTTGAAGCCACAAGCCAGCTAACCGATCGACAAAAGGTTTTTTTATTTAAAAAAATGTAAACTATTTTACACTTTGTAAAAAGAAGAGAATTATGATCTACGATCACAATCGCCTGCAAGTCTGGAAATGTGTAGACACATTCCACTGAGTGCAGCCTTAAAACCAAGAGCCCTTGTGTCTACATGTAAATATATTAGTTTATATGTATGATCTTACTTCTACTAAAAATCTTGTTCAGAATGGAGTGGATTAGGTTGATTGAAGGTAATGACGTAATATATAACCACGTTTCAAGTATAAAAATGTGCAATCAACGCAGTTAACGAAGCCAAGTGCAAGGGCAGTTTAGCAAAGAGTAACAAAATGAATAATTTTTTTGCCTTTCAAAAGCACCTACTTACTACATAACAATCGTTTATACCTAGTCGTAATAACCTATTGAAAAAATAGCTTAAATCATTATTTTACAATTACATGAAAGTTGAATAATATTTTTGCTCCTGCAGCAAAGTATTAAAAACCATCCATGAAATATTCCCACACGAAGATCAAATGTAAAATACGAATTTCGCAAGGTTTTTGCCTGAGCGAAAATGTGCTTGTGATTTAATCTCTAAGCTTAGCACTGAACTGTTTGAGTAAGACACGCAAAAACGACCCTATTTGTTACAGTTGTTCCCACCTCGCACAAAGTTTTATGTACTCATTTGCATTTTCTATTTTAAAGATCAAAATCATACAAAACATACTTTTGCCATTCAGTTCTATCTGTTACAACTTACAACAATTTATCCCAATTACTAAGCTAACTGTGAACTTATCGTGTGTACTTTGTGTTTTCTATGAAAACTTTTCCTAACATTATTTTGAATCTCAATTGTAAATAGTCATCTTGTTAGTGTTTTTTATCGATTCAAATATAAAAAATGACTCTTAGTAAACTTGGTTTTTTATTAATTAAAAAACTTGGTTCTGAAATGTAAATCTTGAGTCACCTTATTTATACACAGTCATAATCAATAATCAATTTTTTGTTTGCATTAACTTCTGACTCTGACTGATTTAAGCAACATTCGCTTTCTTTGTTTGAGGTACCAATCTACCAAGTGAGAAGCTAACCTCTTAAGATGCGGAAAAGGCTTTTGTACTCTTGTAAATACGATGCTCAAGTCTAATTAGAGTATCAAAAGTCAGTCTTACTCAAGGTTATACTGATATTGGCTTGAGCGAAGGAACACACCGTACTTTACAAAACTATTAGAACTTCAGTTCTCAGATTTTATTATCATGTAGAAGCTTAATGCTGACTTAGCATAAAGCACACCATGGTTTTCCTTTGTTTCTACTCTTATATCAAATCAAACATACGCAACCATTCCCCAGCTTGCATTAGATATGAAAGCGATTAAGTACATACTTTGATTTGAAGCATAGAAATATCGCAATGGAATACTGCTCCAATCATCCTTATTATGTTTTTGATAATTTAATGGTTATGTTATACTCGCCAGCCACCACCTGTTGTCACAATAATTGAAAACAATAAGACATCTTATGCTTCTGATGACAAAATTAGAAAGGATACACCAACCCATGATGGAAAATTATAGTCTTTTGTTCGCACACAATTTGATCACTTATTACAAATCTCCTTCCCTTGAAAAGAAGTAATTTGAAAGATACATAGATTTACAAAGCTTAGGCAAAAACATCTATACGCTCATGCTTACACATGCCATTTTAATCCAACCACTAGTGTAATGGAGGATGTTATCTTTATACCAGACTCAAGGATTCCATTACTTTGATATTTACTGCCATGTGTGGTGGAGTTGATGTTACTGTTTCGTCATTTGTACTAACAATCTGTCTTTAATCAAAATCACGATGAGTATTTACATGCAATATCCATGTAAAGGTTTCACTTCCCTGTTTTTTACTCAATTTTGTGGTCATTTTTCCTCCAGCACGAGAGGCACAAATATAGTATCGTATATCGGTAGTTTCAGATTTTGATAATGGTACTGTTTGACTCCAAGGGTATCTTACAAGTATTACCTAATGCATTTTTTTAAGATTGCATTTTTTACTAAAACAAAAAGATGTCCTTAACATCAGCTAATGTGTCACACTTTTGCTGGTGTGGTGCTGTGGCTTTATAATGGAAAATGCTCTGTAATTACGTAGAGAGTATGATGATAAATACGCATTGTTATTATAATTAGTCATGGGCTACGTTGTAAATAAAATTATTCCCAGTTGTCGGTAACAAAATCAGTGTATGTACAATACTAGAAATAATTATAAAGTATGTTTGTATTCTTCCTGAATGTTTAAAACCACACGTAGGGGAGTTGCTAAAGCTTTTAGATACGAAAACATTTCAAAACACGGTAGATAAGGAATGTGTTGGATATTATCTTGAAGAAACAGAAAGTAAGACGAAAACCGGTATAGCACAACAACATCATAATAAATATGTGCTAACCGTACATGCATAAATATAGCAAATCTTTTTCATAATTATCAGCACTAATTCCCACGGTCCATATAATTATTTGTGTAATCCAATGATGTAAGGTTGCATTCTACTTTTGATGATCAAGAAACTTTGCCACACAATTCCTGGCATATAGTACGGCGTATTCTGTGCGTGTTCACTAGGAAGACAAAGATGCATCCTGATTTAAAAATTAAAAATATGGTAAACAGAGGCTATGGAATGTTGAATAATATTTTCATTTCAGGTATGCATTTTAATTATACAATTTACACTCATCAAATAAAGAAAACAGAAGTAATTGCTTGTACACGTAAGTTTACGATTACAAGATGCCTCAGTACGTTATTCCAGCGTTTATACTGTGAAAAGTAAATCTACCTCGGAGTCTCTAGGAGTACTCCTCGGAATGTTTTGGGAAAATAGCCTTGAAGCTCGAAGAGAACAAAAGGAACGAATTATAGTACATTATACACGTTACGATGTAATATTTTTATGTCATGAAGATATGTATAATTTAGTTTTCAAGATGGGACAAAATCCCAGGCTTAATTTCCTTGTTGTACTAAAGTCGACCTGCCTATTTCTTTGTTCTCTTTTGCAACCACCTCCACTTCTTCAGCATCAGTAACCGTGAACAGAAACACAGGCACCAAGAGCCACACACACAAACAAGTAGCCAACAACCCACGGGGACATATGGTTAAAGGAGGAAGGGAAATGGCAAAGAATGTACATATCCACGTATGTATATAAAAAACTCTTCTGTAGGTATGTTGTTGGTGTAAAGAACATGAAGATGAGACATCGATCCAATTTACCCATTTGTACGCTATTGTCTTCCCCTCTATTTTCCCGTCCTCCCTTTCTAGACATTATACAACTTACCCGAAAATGGGTTTCCTCTTCATTTGATGCTTGTCCTGATTGCTATTTGAGCCTATTTAGTATGAGTGTCATGCCTTTCTTGAACTCATGAAGAAGTTAGGACTGAACTTAGTTTAGAGAATTTCATTCTACGTCATGCACTTTCTTTGGCATTTTTAGATCAGGGAATAAATGCGCTTTTAGTGATATCTTCTAACTTCTAAACACTGAAAGGGAATGTGAATAAATGTGTTCAAATTCAGTGAGAAAAACTGATTGAATGGGTGGCCATTGTATGGATCCTCTGTGCTGCTTGGAAGTTACGTACTTAACTGCATTTTAAATACGTTAGTTAATGCTTAAGAAAGTAATAATTTAACCAATAATGTAGTCAAAGTTAGTATATTTCATTTGGAGAAGCATATTTTGGACTGTCAGGAACTAACTTTACATTAGCATTAAATGGTATTGGCCCAGTTCTGTTATCTAAATACTTCATATGATTTACTAAGTTTGTGCATTTTTATTTGCCTTTTAAATAGAACAGGATATTGGTGCAGTACCATAAGCTTTTAGTCATTTTTACTATTTATCGAGTGGGCTAAAATGCTCCACGTAAAAATTTATATAGAATTTGCATACCTGTAATTTTACATGTGCATTATACTGTCATAAACTAAGTACATACATTCTGATTTAGGTGTCTTGTTTGTCGATTTTATTGATTTTATTTACCGCGCTAGAATTGTCATTGATCGAACCAGTAGTAATTCTGGTGTTTGTTGACTAATAAAGATTCGTTTTATTAATATTTATATACTCACTTCCTCCTGTATCTGTTAGTATATTTAAATTGTGTATATTGTGTATATTTAGTGTATTTAAATTTATATAATCAACAAAATACTACTTTTTATCATTAATGACAATAATAGCGTTACAAACCGGACTCATTATGTTATTATTATTATTATGTTACCAACGGGTGTAGACAAAACAGCTAGGGTGTAGGGATGGTTGTACTTGTAGTTCCAAACTCCATCGTGGCAAAATAATACGAAAAGGCGAACATAATATTTATTGTTCATTGGTATGTGAATCATGTCGTATCTATTAAATGGAATAAGGATTTAGTTTGACTTCACTTTCGTGCACTGTCATTCGCATAATATGCATTTGAATGTACATAAGTCACATAGCCGATAGTAGGGGCTTTTCCAACTTGGTCTTTGTTGTTATGAAGAAAAGCATGTAAGTTAGGAGCTGTCTGAATATTATGATGCAGCCTAATCGAATTTATCAGAAGTTATTTTCGGATATTGCAGGCAACTTTTTATCAGAAGGAGCGTGTGTGTGGCATCCGCTAAGTTTAACTTGTAAATTAATGGGTGCCACTTGGTATGCATATCGCCAAGCAAGTAAAATCGGTGCTTATATTTTTGTACTAGTATTGAAAATAAAACGATTTTTGTAGTTGTGATTATCTTTTGTACAGTATTTAACTTACGACTTTATTAATTCAACTAGTATGCAACATTTAACAGCATACCAAATGCACCCATAACCAAATTTAGAGCATAAACTACTATATAGCATAGTTTACACAAGTCTTAAAACTATTCCTATTATCTAAAGTTTTATTCACTCACTTGATAAAATCAGGTGCGGTGGACATCATTGTTGAAGAGCATTACTTTTCTGTATTCCATTCAAAAAACACTTTGTTCAAGGTCAATTCGATTATTGACTAAAACAAGCGTCACTTGGAACGCACGTACAATTCTATTTTTTCTTTGCAATGCTTTACCGACAAGCTTTTGGAACTCATAATGGAAGAGAACTTTCCTTAAGAAGGACAAAAATGACGTTAATATTGACTGCGACATAAATGGGTTATTTATTTGTAGTCCTAAAATAATATTTTACAAAGGATTTTATATATTCTTGCAGAATTCATAAAATATGCAATTGCATTCTACGTTTTCATATGTACATATGTAGCTTGCTAAATTTGACGCAATACACAAGTTATCTTAAATGAGGCATAAAACATCTGAATTAAACAAACAGCGTTGATTCTGTAAAATATTTACTAAACGAATTTAATGATCTATGAATGAGTCGTAAGGGGTTGCAGATTGTATAACATTTGTCCTTCATCGCTCAACGGGACTTTAATTTGATTTACATATTTTTTATAGAATTCCATATCCACTAAATTGTTAGCACTGGGTATGTGACATCTTTAATCGCAACCTTGTTGTGCAATTAATTAAAGGTGATAACTTAGTGCACCATCAAGACTCCGTGAAAATTCATGCGTAAACTGCCTGGCAGCCACATACCATAGACTTGCAAAATCTCTGAACAAGAGATCTTCTTCTTTCTTTCCTCGTAGCTTACAGCTCCATGTATTATATAAGCGTAAATTAGCTTGAAGCGAATGAATAATTTGAGGTAACAATTGCAAGTGTAGTAATTTGCATAAAGACCACACTTAATTGAGCCTGATATGTAATACTTGAGCTGAAAGTAAATTAAGGTAAATATAAACACAATATAAAACACGAGGAGACATACCTATGTAATATACATACATAATATATCTTTTTCAAGAAACGGCCTTGAGTACTTCTCACTTAAAGAAGGAGTCTCATACTTTAAAGGATTTGAGAGGATCATTGCAGTTACATTACTTAAGAATATGCAAGATGTGAGGTATAGTAAAGAAGCTGAAGACAAGACACGTTTATTTAACACAGAAACGATTTATTGTTCTTTTAGTTCCTATAAAAAGTACAGAGAAAAAGTGATAAATACAACAAAACGTGCAATGTAAATAGCTATAATAATGTATTGCAATTTCTCATACAGATTTAGGTATAATATATATGCATGCAAAATTATGTATAAAACTGTGGTGAGCACAAAACTGTCGTGAAATAATACTGTACCTTAAAGTTTTTATCTAGTGTACTAAACACAGTCTGCATGACTGGCTCGTGTAAATAACTAACAATTTTATCATGTACGGCACACTGCGTTTGACAAAGACAGACAACCGGTTCAGCATGAATTTTATTTATTTATTTTATGCATCAAAAAATTTCCCTTTTCATGCAATTTTCTGCTCACTTGAACCCTATTTGTGGTGACGACAAACAAAGCCACGAGTATTCTATCTTTTGCTGAAATTTTGCTGAGAGATGATAGGCATCAGCTATAAAAAATGTGATGGCAATAGATTTTGCAGCAGAAGAGCTTGATGCGTTACATTTACACCTTTTCAAGGTGAACTGTTTGATAAAATACCCAGGAACAAGTGAAATAAAATCAAGAAAAGCACTAATTTCCTTGTACTTTCAGTCTAACCTTTAATCAAAAAAAGTTTAGCTCCTTTAAAAATCAACCCATTTATCGTTGAGTGAGATCCACAAGAAAATATACCTCAGTACACTAATTACAAAATTACGAATGCATTGTTGCTGGGATGAGTATTCTAGTGTAGTGAGTATGAATAGTACGTACCTACACTACTAAAAATGATCAGATCAGACCCCCAGAGCAGATTCTCTTCTGTTGTAATTAACAGATTTCTTATCATCGATTGTCATTATGGTGTAATTTCCGCATATCAACAAAAAAAAGTGTGAAATCTGCGTTTATGTTTAAAATCAATTATTAATAATGATTGAAGAGCAAGAAAAATCAATCCACTAAAAACATGGTCATGGTTATTCACTCTGGATTTATTGCAAAGCTAAATGGAAGTATTGCAATTGAAGAGTTAACGAGTGGGGGTGACTCGTGCTCATGTAAGTTAGATAAGTATCTATTACTTGTGTCAAGCACATCATGAATACCTTACATGAACGCATGATTTGCATTTTACTAGAGGATTTGGAAGTTTTACTGCATAAAACTATGGATGGAAGTTGGTTCTGTGATTGTATGACTCAGCAAGAATTTTATTGCAGTTCC
Source organism: Orchesellides sinensis (assembly GCA_027744375.1). Classification (NCBI taxonomy): domain Eukaryota; kingdom Metazoa; phylum Arthropoda; class Collembola; order Entomobryomorpha; family Orchesellidae; genus Orchesellides; species Orchesellides sinensis. Next base: position 8,122 of record JAHZNG010004746.1, read on the forward strand.
TTGATCATATCAATTCTCCATGCACAAAAAAGTACAAAAAGAGTCTTGCTCTGGGAAATTCATAGATCAATGTTGACTTTAGGGAATTACTGTTTTAAGACTTAACCTATGAAAGATTCTAGGAAGTTGACAATCGGCAATCTTGTGCATACATATTCCTGCCTAGCTCAATAAAACTGGTTTTGGCATTTAAGTGCAAGCACAACAAAAAACAGAAAGACCAGAAAGATTTTTCGCGAAAATGTTCAACAATATTGATTACGGTGAATTTCCATTCCATCACCCAACTAAAACTTGATGCAGCTTTTATTTTATGCACACCTGTATCAAAATATTGTTTTAAAACATAATTGATAGAACTGGATCTGCCAAGTACAAAGGTTATTATATTGTTGCATTTTCTTAGTAAAAACCAGCCGTTGTTTTTCTGGTTTACATACATTCGTTCGTGTTTCTTCATCCGTTCTAGGATTATGTAGTTAAATAGTAACGAAGTAGGTGGGTGGCGGTGTTCAAAACTGAGAAAACAAATTTATCTAGTACCTATTGTTTTTTGGTGTCCTTAGGTGTTTTAACCTAGGTTTTTATTTTTTGTTTCAGACATGCTGCCAGTTTACTACCAGCTGCATCTACAGCCAAATGGGTCATTGTTGGAAATCCCGATGAGGACGAGTCAAACTTATTCAGGAATGGGGCGGATTATGTATGCTCTGTTGCGAGTGTTGCAAGGGATGCAGGATGGAAAAGTGTTATTATCGGTCCAAAATTGGACTGTTGCATGTAAGTTAGCTCATCCTTTTTCAGGAAACCGCAAAAATACAATGATTTATTTTACCATCCGCTTATAGTAAATTATTAAATGCATATAGATTGATTTTTTTCTGTATCTTTAAAATGCATTAGAAATGAAATTACCATTTTATTTTTAAGTTTTGAAAATTATATACTCAATACTCAAATATCATTCTTCCAAAAAGTAAAGCATGTAGTTTCCTTGATATTCAAAGGTTTGATCTTAATAATTCTGCCGAAAAGAAATAATTTTATATGCAGATGCATTACATGTACATAGCTCATAGGATTTTTTTAAGTGCATAGCTTATAGTGCCTCATAATTTCCCCATAAATTTCTATAAAATTGCAAAGGCATTCAATAATCATAACAATAACCGTGCCCTTGACTTTGACTTATAATTCTTGAATGTGAACGTGTTTGGCATTTTTGCAAGAAATCCCCGTAGATTCAGTTTCATCTTGTTGTGCCGTGCTATCCGGCATTTGCATGTTTTATGATGACTCATTACATATGTACATATACATAATTACCCAGAGAATTTTTTGTTTGTGTACCACTTTAATACACAATACCATGCTCTATAAAGTCAATTCTCTTGTATAAGATTACATTTGACTGCACGAATGCATGTACACGTCTGGTTGCCCAAACACATTATCATTGTCCTTTAACTTTTCCTTTTTCCTCTTGTTGTGGTAGCTTTCAGGCATCAGGTGTCAGGTCAAGTTCAGGATCACGTTATGAAGATTTTCTTTCTCGCCATCTTTCAGACAAGTAACACAAGAAAGTTCCCTGCCTGCTGTTCACAACAAGACATCATTCTATTATTTGCTACAGAAGCATTTCATCGGCCATATCAATCGTGCATAACCGCGTAAACACATTTTTGCGTCGCGGAACTAAAAATGACGTGAATGTGAATTTAGAAAAAAAATCTGTTTTGAAAAAAATTCAGCTTGCTTGTTTGTATTCATTACCGCTCCTTTATGCAGTTTTTAATACTGAGCTTTCTTTTTAGTATTTTATTTATTCTGTAGGAAAACACAAACAGCACAATATGGTTAGCTCGAAAATTATAATTATGCATGCAAAATCAAGCACAGGTATTTTTCCGTGAGACACTGCTGAGTGTATGTATGTACACAATCATTGAAATATTGAAATATAAAAGCGGAATACATTATGTTCTATTTATTTACGCATGTGAGAAAAGATAAATACCTAATCATTTTATGCTGAGTTACATGCAATTCCTGAGAGTTTTTTGTGTAAATAATCAGTTTAAATTATTGAATAAAATTGAAAAGATAACAAACAAAGGAGTAAGAGTACAAGCATAATATGACTATATAAGCAGTTTGGGTGTTTTTCTGTAAAATAAATTGAATATGCGCAAATAACGGTTTAGTACAATAACGCTGTTTGCGTTGGCGTTGATGCAAGGCGATTAGTTTGAAATGCGTAGTGCGGATTTGGCACTCTGTCCTCTTATTGTGTTAGAAATTTAATTGAGTGCTGCAGTCAAAATCACTAATGATGCTTCAATGATTCATTTCGTACACCTTTTCATGCCTGATTCGCTATAGTTTTTACTGAATTGAACTTCTTTCTTCAAACTTAAGTTCTTTATCTTAACCCTAAGATGCAGTTGCTTCTACAGGTCCAATTAGTAACATTAGGCTACATTTGATGTTTTGTTAATGCTTCCTTTTTATTCTACCTTTTTTGTAAGAGTAGCATTGAACTTGAACTTTCCCATTTTGTTGGAATGAATATGAGATGCAAAAAGTTCTTTTGACACTGTTGTAAAGCTAGGTGTGAAGTATTTATGCATGGACTTTTCCCTTCATTCAGTCTTAGAAACTTTGGAAGTTCAGCCATTCTTTAAAAGAGAAGCATGCTAATTCTCAAAAGGGAGTTTCTCCTCTTCATGTTTGTTTGTGGAGATGTGAAATACACGGCGAAAGTTCAGAATAAATTATAAAAAGTGGGACGAGTAAATAGCATTGTTTTTCTTCGCCGGTGATTTTCGTCTTTTGTGTAGAAGCAACACTAAACAGATCTCTGAAACAAATCTAAAGAGATGCATTTACATATTTACTGTACATTGTATACGCACAAACAATTCTATAGCAAGGAAAACTGAACTGAAACTGAAACGGAAAATGTTTAGTAAATCCACAATTATTTGCTCACGACGTGACCTAATCAAAGCTGATGAAATGATAATGATTTGCCATTGGCTCTATATCTTAACTTAGAACTGCATAATGGAAAACATCATAGTTCATTGGAGTAATAATTTTATGGTATTCCAGAAGACTACTATAATTTTTAGTCCTGATTTTGTTTTCTTTTCGTAATTGCAGAATGCCTGACTGCTATCCAATCAACAGAACCCAGTTTTTGCGGATGAACTACCGAACTGCAGGCATACTGAAAAACTTGACGGAATCTGGAAGCCATCCACAGTCGTATAAGGAAGCTGTTAGAAATATTGCTTTTTTGTGGGTAATTCATAGAGGAGCCCGATGGGTATTTGATGCATATGTTGAAGAATATCAATCTGCCAAGTAAGTAATAACAATAATGCATGCTCAAAAAAATTCTTCCTCTTTTTTGCTTCGTGATGACTGACATATTAATCAATCATCTTTTTCATAACAATAATACAAAGCGACATTACTGCTAATTTGCTTTTTATATGTATTTTGTGCGTGAACTGCAAACTCCCTTTTTCTAAAAGCATAACTAATTGCCAACTTTTTGGAATAAATGATGCACTTCAGAATTAAACGTGATTTTCACGATCAATTTAGTGTGACGATTCCTCGTTTTGAGGAAGAGCTGACCCGGCAGTTGCACACCCTGGCCTTGGACGAGTCACTTGCACTGGTACAAGAACGTGGACGAAGCAGAGGAGGATTGTTTAGAAATCCCTACAGCCATTTTGGCAGGCCGGATGTCAAACTTGTACCGAATGGACGTGGATCTGGAGTTGTTGGAACTAGTAGCAGCAGTAGCAATGCATTCCATCACGCCCCGTATCATCATTATACTTCAACCTTCAATTTAGCTCACGGACATACAAGTTCGAATAATATGATGAATTCACACAAATATCAGGATTTCCCTACCTTCCGTATATGCGAAGTTCGTCCACCTCACATCGAAAAGGTATTTGATTTGTGATTGACTGTGATTAATTGACAATGCAAGGCTTGGTAGATGAAGCTCATGAAAAACGGATTTTGTTAAAGAAGATAAATCAAGTTTTTGTTCAAGCTTGGAATTACATTGTTCATAGAATTAACATTGTTAAAACATTCCGTATCATAATGAGTGGTATATACATAGGTTTTGATCTGATCTAATATGGAAATGCAAAGATCACATGTATTTACGAACTCGTGGCCTTGTAAAAATTTTCACGAGTTCACGTTTGAAGTATATAGGCTCCTATAATTTCCACTAGAGAGAAAGCTACTACGTATTCCTATTACTTTAAGTTCAAAGTTCGAATAAACCGCAAAGTAATTTGATGAGGTCTCTTCTCTTGTACACAAATTATCGAATCTTCTTTCTCATAAACGAATATTGCATGTAGGAAACTTATGAATAGGCTAGAGTAAGCGGCAGTTAATGATTAGGTTCACTACTCGAAACGACCATCCCTGCGACCTAATGATCTGCTCTAGCGTAACAGAGCTTTCATTATTTATTATTACTATAGTTGTAGGCGCATAGAAATTGTTTTTCATCCGGTAACCTGTCTTGCACTTATTTCATTGCATTGCATGTTAACATGCAAGCAGTGCACTTCACTGATCAATGTATTGTAAGTTGTAACAGTATAATATAGAGTCATCATGTCATCATCTCTAAATAATACTGTTATATTCGATACTGTCAATATATTTTACTTTGGTTCTAGGCATTATATAGCAATTAGATAGTTGCTGATAATCTCATATCACGCATAGAAAGAATGAAATCGTAATTTCTAATGTAACATGTAAATGTATGCATACATGCACATTGCCTTCAATATCACATATACGGGTCAACTGATCAAACTCTAATCAAATCTGTCATTTTAAAACAATCAAACCAGTAATATGCATCAGTATACATGTTATATCTATGCATCTGTAACAAACAAAAGTCTGTAATTACATTTCCTAAGCGTTCAATAACCAACTCTTATAACGGCCTTTTTGGCCTCTCCTTAAAAATTACGATATATAAGCCTATAGCTCAGCTGCCAACCTCAGTCAGCCCCACGACTTGTCGATCTTGTATTTTAGATAATATACTCATGTAGTATGTAGTAAAGTCCCTTTCCTTACAAACACCCTACTATTTAGATTATGATCGGCCAGAATTTAGCCAGATTGGATGAGTTCTATTCAGAGGATCTAGAAGTATGCAGTATGTCTGATGAACTGACATAATGTGAGGTTAATCAGTGCATATGAGAAGGACACACTAACGCAAGTCTCTAACGAAATGCTTTTCTAGGGACAAAAGTCGCATGCATTGATGAATGCTTATTTAAGATTGGCATAAATGGTGATATGCTGTTATACGGCTGTCTGTACACATTGAAAATTTCTAGTTTATCCCTGCAATCCATTGCCAACAGCGATGTATAATTATTCAGGTGAGGGTTTTGTCTAGGACAATTTTCCTAACTCGGTCGAATTGTTTAATGCCAGAGTAATGCCAATTCTAATCAATCATTAAGGAAACTGTTCCACCTTCCATTAATTGCCGCGTATTGCTACGCGCTGGTTAATGTATGCAACTTGCAGGAGCAGTTGGTTGCACTTATTGCATATTTCCCATTGCCAAATGAATCTATAATTAGTGACTAATTTATCCATTAAAACCAAAAACTCCAAACATTGTGCCCAAATTTAAATTAGCATTTGGAGGTCAAACATTCATGTTTGTGAGGTTTAAATCTATATAAACCAATATTTGTACGTTAGCGTGAGTGATAGATTCAAAAGTCCAGCATGTTGTTGTAATGGCCCTAAATATTGTACGGTTTTGCTATTAGTAGTAAAAAAATTTTGATCACAAGGTGAATTGCCATCTTACCCGACTAACTCATTTCATTGCATACAAAACTTCCAGTGATGAATTGAATTATTTCACATGTTAAACAACTTCACATATCAGTAACTGACTTTGTTTTGCCTTGATGATGATCTAAAGGATAAAAATCGAACCCTTAAGATTAAATGATTTTGAAGTCATGATTTACAACGATGCAGGCTACTAAAAGAGTCAACTATATCCCACCCAGCTTAAGTTTAAATTTTGCCTTGCACCTGATGCATCATACAAAACAAGGGCTCAAAGCTTCTTCATAGATGTTCGAATTTTGACACAATAGTCTCACTTTCATTTTCTTTCGTGAAATCACAATTATAAGCTTTCGATACATTTCTTAACTGCTTCGTCTTTCACATAAAGGCGTACTAATTTAGATACTGAGCGTGCTTCAAACTGCTCAAAACTCAAAACCACGTACAAAGCAAAGCCAATTTGATTAAATCTAAACAGATTTTTACTGATGTAGTGGATTTAAACATTTTGCATGGGAATTCAGCAATGCATGAAATTGTAAGTAGCAAATGGCATGTATTATTATCCCTATACATATTTTTTGCAATACAGAATTCCCCCGCTGCCACGAAAAACAAATTCCAATGAGCTTGGCCGTGGAAAGTTTTAAAACCATTAATCTATAAACCCATGTTCAAGGTTACATTAATTTTTTCCAAAAGTCTATAATGCTTGAAGGAACCGGATTTTAAGATCATTAAGTTCGTGATGATATTTTTTTATTTATTATTACACGTAATATCTGGAAAGTTTCCTGGCAAAACTTTGGTGTTCTACTTAGGGTAAAAACGATACAACGTTTTTGAAGCACATATTAATAACACCTGAAAACAAAAAAGTTCACCTGAAAAGTCTTGCATTCGTACATAATATATTCTTCATCATCCCTGACCTAAGTGCACGTCCTAGTGACGCCCCCTCCATTGGTGTGCTAGCTTCATAAATTACAATTGATGATATGATGCGATTGATGATAGACATCTTGAAAGGGAGGCAAGCAAGTAAATAGCAAAATTATAGCAAATGTCGCTCCCATGAAATATTAATAATAATAATAATCTCAAACAGACATCTTCAACCGCTTGAAAGCTCAAAGCCTTCGCGTTTTTACACATTGTTATGTAAGGATATTAAAGATAATTTTTTAATCAAGATTGGTTTTTGCTTGCATTAAATTATAGTTAGGTTTGCATGCATGAAAAGTCTTACAAATGCTTTAGCTGTTTTAT
>JAHZNG010004747.1:0-11197 GCA_027744375.1 Orchesellides sinensis
TATAGTTATTTTCACTTAACATTTTCTCGCGTTTCAATTAATTTTTTCTTCATTCGCCCTTTTACTTAATAACGGCGCAAACTAACTGAGCAAATAATAACTTAACCACATTAATAATTGTAAATAAATAGAACTTTAACATTTATCTTGAAACATCCATTTTACAAGCAAGCAAGGCATAGTATGTCTAACGCTTTCTAAGATTTGCCTTACCATGGAGCTGTTGGAATTTACACGTATGGAGCTTTTGCCTTTGCTGTAGAAAATTAGTTTAAATTATATCCATAAAATGTTCAGGGGTCAATCTAAATTACTTATGTAAGACCCAAAACATTGTAGTGCAAAAATAGTACGAATAGCTTACATACCGATTTATTTAGTATCACTATAAATCATTGCTTTCTTCGTTTAAAAATGTATATAGATGAAGACCATCTATTAATGGAAAAAGGAAAGTTCATCTTTGCGAATAAAGGTAACCGTGCCATTATCCCATGCAAGCCAGCTTGGCCGGATGTCCAGGCGCAAATTTTTCATGAAACTAATGCAACCCACCCTGTAAGATTTCAGCTTCTGTGCAACTAGATTAAAAAATTAAATTTAAAGCACTACATTTCTTAAATGATTTGGCTCTAAATTGCCTTGATAACCGCAATGAATCAATGCAGATTGACATGATTTACAACCGATTTCATACATCAAGTTTCCCTTTTTGCAATGCATTTCAAAAATGCTTATATTCAAAGAAATATGAGACCAAACTATACTTAATAGCTGATAATGGTCCACCCTTATGAGTACTTGAAAAATGTTGGTCACGCAGACCCGAGTGCATGAAGTATTTAAACATTACTTATTAGCTTTGTTCAATTTTGCATTACTGGAACTGAAATCGGTTGTAGCTAAAGTCCACCCACATCAAACTAGTAGAAGTAGTCAGTAGTAGTAGTAGCAGCTATCGGGTTAAACTATCCGGGTTACTAGCTATGTATAGTGGGTGGAGTTTACACATAATGTCAAAACCTGCATTTGAACTAAAGATTTTACTGGTACATAACTCTATACACGCTTTCATTTAGATTCACTTAGATGACTTTAACTACTCCATCACTGAGGGATACAGGATTGATATTGTGAAGCAAAGTCATGATGGAAAATATTTCTGTAAAGCAACGTACAAGGACAAAAAGGAAATGTCAACGTTTTCCGTCATTGTATTACCATCCATTAATGGTACAAAATTAATTGAGATCTGTTTACCTATTAGCTATTTACCTGTTGCTTTTACGTCTAGTGTTTGATACATTACCTTTCATGTGTTTAGAAATAGGGTCTAAATCAAAGCATGGTTTTGTTTAAAGATTACGAGTTCCATACGTTCTTTATAATGATCTTTTTGGAAATTTTTGATTAATACATTAAAAACCATTCACATGTCTAAATATCATATCATATTCCCCTTTCGTTTTCAATTGTCCAGTACAATTTCTGTCCCTACGTTCCATCCCTCATTAGTCAGTAGTCCCTTTTCATGAGGAGTCAAAGTATTCGCTGCGAGTGAATTAATATTAGTTATTTGTGGTAATTTGTAAATTTTAGCTTTTTAACCCTTGGCTTGCAACTTAAAACGATGAGCGCTTTGTACAACTGTATTTTTTGCTTTTCAAAATGAACTGCTTAACTCTATCAAAAGCACAGGTTAAAATGTTATTATTCAGTGTTCGTATTAGCACTAGTCAAGCGTTTGTGGTTATTTCATATTTACTTGGTTGGTGGGATATAATTACGCAAATGTCTTATTTAGTTCAAATGTCTAAAATATCACTTCTATTTATCGGGAACGCCTAAAGAGACAGCATTTTTCTATATTGACTTAAATTTCAAACATGTGTAAGTTTCACCAAACTTTAAAAGCATTTTGCTTTCACTTCCATCCGTTCTCTTTGTAACACTAATACTACTTACCTACTTATATTTGTTGCGTTTTAAATCTAGCGACAGTCCACGTCTAAACTAAAATGTTTTCCATGCACTGACACAGTGTTCGTATAAGCTACGCTTTTGAATTCTTTAACAGTTCATTAACCCTTTCTAACGACTTATTGCAGCTCCAATATCAAATCCACTGCTATACTACCCTAATATAAAAGTAACCAATGGAGGGTCAATAGCTGCTGGAGAGACTTTAGAATTCTTATGTTACACTGAGCAAACAACTGGTGTTTACTACTCGTTGGAAGTGACATCACCCCTTAATCTTAATGTGAGTACTAAATGAACGCACTTCATTTTACAAAAAAAACACTATTTTTCGGGTTCAATACCTACTTAATTTTCATAATATTAACAAAATCCTATACTTATAGGACACTCGAGTGACCATTATTCAAGGAAGTGCAGATGAATTGTTTGGCAGGAGACCTAATTCACGCTCCGATAGGAAATCATTTATGAAAAAGTTTATAGTTACCAATACCCGCAAGGAAGATTCTGGTAACTACACTTGTACAATGGTCCCTGTTAACTTTTCTGCCGGAACTAAAACACGCTTCAAGGAAGTTAAAGTTTTCGGTAATTAGGAAAATGAAATTAATTTTTATTTCGTAGAATTCTAAAGCAATAGCATATATGTGGTATACATGCTCGGGTTTTGTGTTTTCAGACCGTGGAGAAACTTACCTTGAAGTATCCACTGCAATTGAAAATATCACTGTAAAAGAGAACACCCTTGCAAAATGGGTTGTGAATATCACTAGTTTTCCACTAAAATACGATTCTTCATGGAGAGACCCAAATGGAAATGAGATCGGATTACAAGGCACCAAATTTAGAATTCTGAATACTTCAGTGGAAAACGAATGGCGTTTGGAAGTTCTTGGCGCAACACTGGCGGACACGGGCCTGTACCCTTTCACAGTTCAGATTCCAGGGACGCAAGTTGAGCCAAGAGTATTGAACTTATACTTGACTGTTAGAGGTACATGTTTGTTCATATCAATTTGAACGCTTTATACACTAGAGCTCAGTCATAACATGACTATAACTACTATGACACAAATTTAATTTTACTTATTTGCAGCCGCTCCTAAAGTAGTACTGGAGTCAAAAGGACCTCAGGTTAATTTTATAGTTGGTGAAATTTATGAGCTTCAATGCATAGTTAAAGGATATCCATTACCAGAAGTTCGATGGACGTTCCAGGAATGCAGCAGTAGTTCAGTATGCAAAACTATAGAGGAGGTTTGTAATATATTAGTTTTAAAATCATTTGGTGTTAGTGCTCACAAGTTCCAATCATGCTAAATATACGGATATTCCTGTCACATAAGGTAACTGAAAAAAGTCGCCTGCCTATCCGAAATGGGTTGATTTCAGTTGTTAGATTTAATGCCACGCGACATGGTGAATACAAATGTTATGCGAGTAACACGTTGGGAGAATCGTTAGACACAAAAGCTGTCCATATAGTTGGTTAGTTATATACATGGCAATTCTATGTGTTGGTGGAGCTCAGAAAAACTCAAGGGTTATATATAAATGTATTTTATCATGATTCACACAGATTTCCCAGGCGATGACGACATTGTCTTAATGAAACCAAATGAAATTGTGGACGGAGACGACGTAAAAATTACTTGCGCTGCATCCAGATTCACGGTTGACAGTAACATTACCTGGGTAACAGTTATTGACGGAGAAGATAGACCAATAGTTAATTCAGGTAGCTATTAATACACGCTCTGATAAAGTAAAATCTTGAAGTTGAAGTTTACTTGAGTTTATGCTGTATTATCATGCTTACAGGTATTTTAGTAAGCGATTTGGAAACACAATGGTCGTGGATGAAAGTGTTAGAGATAAAGAACATCAACAGTTCTTTCAATGGCACATACAAATGTAAAGCCTCCGGGAGCAATCCATTAGCAACAAGCTTCAGCTTACGGGTTTTAGGTATGGCCAATACTGTAAAACATGAAAAGTTAGCCAAGTTTTTATACTATTATAGTTGTCGTTATATTGGTTTTAAGTAGATGTTTCAGCCCCCCAATTTATCGAAACAAATTTAAATAATTCAAAAGTAAGTTTAAAACTGGGTGATACAATGAATTTAACTTGCAATGCCGGTGGCCGACCAAAACCAAACATAATATGGACTTGGGTAAGTTTTCGAGCTCTATTGTCACTTGTCTCTAGCTTGTTTGTAAATCGTCCAAAGTCAGTAATTATAAAATGATAAAATGTATATTTTACAGGAGAATCAAGAAATTTCGAATTGGCACTCTGACATAAAGTATTATTTCTCCAAGGATAAGACGGTTCTGTTCCTAAAGTATGTTCCAGTGGATGCTGAAGGTACCTTCATGTGCACGGCTCAGAACCGAAATGGGACGGCGTCAGCATTTCTTGAGATTGCTGTAACAGGTTTGATCCCAGAATTTGTTTCGAAACTTTCCTTAACACTACATATTTCACAGCTTGAAAGCATTTAATTTCATATCTATGTTACTTTCATTAGGAGCACGGACGTTCAACAATATAGCCGTGATTACAATTGTGGTTCTGTTCCTGTTGTTACTAGTTTTCGGTACAGTACTTGCTCGCTACAAATATAAACAAGGCGTAAGTTAATTAAATATAAACACTTCCCATTTACGTAAATTCATAAAATCTGCACTGTCTAAATGTTTTAAATGTTTAGGAATTGAACCGATTCTTGAAAGAGATTTCCCAGCAAGATTTTTATGAGGGAGCAATTGAAAATATAAATCCAGAAGTTGGCGTTTCTGAACAAGCGTATTTGTTGCCATTTGATACAACATTTGAATTTCCAAAAGATCGGCTTAAGCTTGGTATAATGATTATACAGTATTGTTTTATGAGAAATGTTATGATTGGAAATCTAAAATTGACATCAACTACAATTTTTCTACCGTAGGAGTACAACTTGGATCTGGAGCGTTTGGTCGCGTTGTCAAAGCGGAAGCTTTAGGTATCATTCCTGGTGAACAGAAATCAAAGTAAGTTAAAATTTGGATTAAGAATTGATTTTGTTTAATTAAATTTTGTATCAAAACAGACAGTTTATTTTTACAGAGGAGTTGTTCGTTATTGTGGAGTACTGTAAGTATGGAAGTCTATTAAGCTACATGCATCGCCACAGAAGAACCTTTGTTAATCAATTAGACCCAGCCAGAGGCGTCATAGACAGTAGCATTTACCGACCCGTTGATCGCAACAGTCAGCAATCTCAGCAACCAAGGTAAGCAACTGATTTTTTTGCATTCAAAGGGTTTAGAGGGGTTTCATTAAAACAATAACAGTACTACCAAGTATTCTTTATAACTTATTTAGTGACTAATTTAAGGTGTTTATTTTTTGCTTGTTTTACATTTTTAATTGGATGGTATGGGATTTTGGATTGGATTGGGGCCTTAATTCTACTGCTACGCTACACGTTGACTTACTTCTATTATAACTTAATATACTATTACTTTTCATCTTTAAATGCATGTTCTTCGCTTGAATGAACCTCTTGCAATATTTCTTCGCTGATTTGACATGGAACAAATCGTTTGTATTTTTATACTTCTGTAAAATATCTATATTGCACGAATATTGCATGAAACTTCTTTGAACTGTAATGTATATGCATGCACACGCGTTGCTGGTATTTTTGAACTGTACGACCTTTAACCGAAAAGGCTCCACTACGCAACATTGACATTCACGGATGCTGGAAATTCTAGAAAGCCAGCCAGTAATGGGTATCGAACGTTGGAGGAGTTTCCAAATCCAGACGACCTTCCTACCCCAACCCTTCGGCCAATTGGTGAAAACGGTTGTAATATTAGTGGGTTTCCTGAAAACTCAACTGGATACCTTGCCAATAATCGTAAAAGCACTGAACACTACGTTGCAGAAAGCCAAGTTGAAAGTGTTTGTACAGACATGAGCTACTTGTCAAATGGCCATACCGTGGTAGGGACGGATGGTACAAAACGAAGGTCTTCCTGTGGATCTCAAGGGCAAGACCATTACAGAGGAGACTATCAATTACGTGAAGTGAGCCCTATCAAAACTACAGATCTATTATGTTGGGCGTTTCAAATTGCTAGAGGGATGGAATATCTTGCATCGCGAAAGGTACATAGCCTGTAGTATTTGGTTAAATACTGTTAAAACTTTTAGAAATTATAAACGAACAGCAGTAATTATATGTGTAAATTTTATTTTTATTATACCCAGGTGCTGCATGGCGATTTGGCTGCCAGGAACGTTTTGCTAGCAGAAAATAATGTCGTAAAAATTTGCGATTTTGGTTTAGCCAAGGAAATGTATAAAGATTATAAGTACAAGAAGAAGAGCGAAGTTAGTTTGCGTTTATAAAATTAAACATATTTTAATGGTGTATTTAACAATATGGACATTGTAACCATAATTTATCTTATGACAGGGTGTATTGCTGCCTGTAAAATGGATGGCAATAGAGTCAATTTACTACGGTCTGTTCTCAACTCAGTCCGACAGTTGGTCCTTTGGAGTTGTTCTGTGGGAACTGTTTACTCTTGGAAAAACGCCATATCCAGGTAAAGTAAATAATTATTTACAATGTATGGAGTATTTTGTAAAATTCTTACAATTATTTTTAACATTTTATGTCAACTATTTAGGAATGGACGCTGACGAAAAGTTTTATAAAAGGATAAGTGAAGGCTACAGAATGGAGAAGCCTCCACTTGCCCCTTCATGTGTCTATGACATTATGCTGGAATGTTGGTCACATGAACCAACAGAGAGACCATCCTTCTCCGCCTTGGCGGATCGCATTGGAGACATGATGGAAGAAGGGCTTCGCAACCACTATGTTGATCTCAATATGACCTACATGAAAATTAATCAAGCTTACATGGAGGGTCGTCCAGATTATTTATCGCAAATGGGAGGGTCAGAGTTTGCTTCAACTAGTACAAGACCTACACCCGAACGAAGATATCAAAATGTACCTGAAGAGTTAGACAGCGCAGGATATCTTAAGCCATTACCACCACCAGGGTCCACTAATGCACAGTCGCCTCCTACCTCTCCACAATACCAAAACGTAGAAGAGCCCAAGACAGAACCAAGCTGTTCCATGCTGGCTAACAATAGCGGATATATGTTTGTTAAAGCACCTAGTTTTAAACAATGTGAGTCGCCTGGAGGAGAGAATCATGAAACCAACCCTATAAAAATACAAATAGAATATTCTCCAGATATCAAAGATATGTATGGTCTCCGAGAAGACTCTACGTCTCCAGATCATTTGTCGCTATCCGAAAACAATTTAGATAAGACGACAGAGAATTCCAAGTTCAATGATTTTACTGTAATACAAAAAGATGGAGTCAAAGGCGTAGATAATATGAATTATGTTCCTAATAATTTACTCTTCACAAATTTATCTAATATGAACTCGACAAATCAAAATGGTTTGGACGAAAGTAAAAGAAATGGTAAGGCTGGTGCTATTGAAGATGACAATGGGCACAAAGGCAGACGGCAAAAGAGGCAAAAGAACGATAGCGGATTAGGTTCAATTGATTCAACTCAATTTGAAAATCATTCGAAACATGGTAACAGCGATGGTCATCACCATTACAATGATCATAGCACACCAGAAACTAATGGGTATATTAGTCATCAGAATATTAGCTCTTTTAGTTAGTTAGATATTTTTTGCATCAAAATGATACATTTATGCTTAGGCAGGGGGAACGCCAAACCATTCCAATATTTTGTATTCGATGTCACTCTGCATAGGCAATTCCCAACCACCCATATAATTACATCGTTATTGTCATAAATACCAATTTACCGAAACATTCTTATGCGAACGGTTTAATTTGCTTGACAGAAATTAAACCTAAGATAGATTATTATATTATGAAGGAATATTGTAAACGCTGATTTCAAGAATATTTATTTAAAATCCCAGGGCATCATTAAGCATGGCATGAATTTTTATTTTATGTTAACTAAGTTTTTTTACGAAGGTTGTTAAGAAGCCTCAGCCAGTTATGATTGTTTTATCTAAATCTAACAGAAAAGTTTTAAGATTATCATAGACTTTTATGTAGGTGTTAGTTTTAAATATTCACATTCATGTATTCAAGTCGTTTTCAAAATACCTAGTCTGTTTTCCTGTGAACAAAAGATGTAAATATCACAAATTCACAACGCTAAAAGTTCGAGGTAAAAGATTTCCCTTGTTGCAATGTTTTATTTTAGTTTATGACAAATTAATTCTACATTATGGATACGCGTAACATTATTTTCGTAAAAGGTTTTATCTTCGGGTTACAAAAACATTTTGTCTTTAATTAGCGTTTATTTTGTAAGTAGTAGTAGTAAAACCTGGTATCATATTATTCATAGTTAAACTTCAAAACGCTTCTCTCCATTTTACGGACTGATCCTAAACTATTTACGAAAATATGATCAATTTAAAAGGGTTTCACTCATGTTATGAACTCAAGTTTCATTGTTAGGTTTCAGTTAATACTATTAATGTATTAAAGGTAAGATTGATATATGTACATATGGTAACAATTAATACACCTATGTATATGTAATAAATTAGTATTAGCATTATATTAGTAAAGGAAAGGGTAGTGGTAATGCTAAGCATATTTCTAAATTATTTTATCTAGACCTTTAAAACAAACCAATTTTATATGTTCACGTTTTATGCCAGAGATTATAAAAAAGTAGGTGAGCGACACTTACGTATGATAGCTAGTCATCATGTTCACCTTTATATATGTACAGAATAGATTGAAGCTGTGCAAAAGCAACATAATTAAACACGTACAAACCTATATTACTTAAGTTTTTGATTAAAAAGATGAATAAAATATGTTATATCAAATCCCCAAACCTATTTATTTGGAATTTTACTTAAACCTAATTTTTGTATTATATAATTTATAAAACTGAACAATGAACTACACAATAATTCCATTTTTATTTATTTTCAAAAAAGTGACAAGCATATGGTTTTAAATTTACATATTTACATGTAAAAAGAGTTAAAAATGTCATAGCACAAATATAATTGGTTTCTTCATGATTTAACAGTAAAACTTACATTTGATTATTGAATTAAAACAAAAGTCACCCTTCATTACAGATAGATACCATTTTAAAATTTTGGCAGATGCCCAGTTAGGTCGCACATGAGATTTGATTAATGTGGAAAGGTACGGTTTAAAAATTTTTACAAATAGTTGTAGGTATAAACAAGGTCATTATTGAAATAAAATACACATTTCTTAAGCTTCACATTTCTCGCCAAAATAAAGACTTCACGCCATTGTAAAACTTTAGAGCTGACTATTTTTCATTGATCTAAAAAATCTAAATGTAAGGTTCGTCAACGAATATTCTAAATTAATTTGGCACATTTCAGTTTAAATAAAAACGTTGTGTAATGTTCACATTTGAAATATAAACAAGGAATAGATTGACTGGTGATTCTTATCCTATTATTAATAACAGATACAAGATCTATTGGTATAAAAATGTCATAATGTTTACTGAGCATGCAATTATGAGTCAAGTAGAAGCTTAGTATTTTAAAAAGTTTTAAATCTTTAACAGTGGTAAATCATTATTAATCTATATATTGTTAGAGTACTCATTTTCTTTATGCTAACTACGTCATGCAACAAAATATATATTGGTTTTCGTCCGACTTGTAAAAACTAGCATATTAATATCGTTAAGTATATATGTATATACTCATAAATATTTGAGTAATATGAAGAGATCTTTAAAGTGATGGACACACTTTTTGAGTACATAATACTCACATAATTGATTATTAGGAACAGTTTCAGGCTATACTGAAAAAGACTACAGTAAACGTAGAAGAAACAAATCTGCACGGGTGCTGCCGTGCCGTATAATGATTGCCAAAAACTCTGATTCAAATTCAATTACAAACTGTGTAATCGTGTCGACATTTATTCGTGAACTGTCGTAGTCAGAGTCGGAAGAACTATTTTCTCCATTAGTTTGTCTCCAAGGAGGCACATCAAATGCTTGCAAAATCGACAAACTCGTGAAAATTGTTAAATTTTGGCTCTCATATAAATTTACCTGGAGTTTATTGTCACACCAGATGCAGACTGCTAGTAGATCTACTAGGTTAGAATAAGCGAAGCCAAGCACTTCCATTTTCAGCTTCCCAGAATTTATCTCCGACCCTGAACCCCTTCTAAGCCTATTAACAGGTGAATGTGCTACTTCCAATTGCGTGTTCAAGGAATCAAACGGTTCACTGAAGGTAAACTGGAAGGTGGGTGGTGATACCGATGTATCCTTTGTAACATTCATAAGGCTAAAATAAATAACAAATTCCCTTCCATTATGTTAATATTCAGTAAAACCGAACCAATATCAATTAATATCGAATTTGCTACCATTCATAGTAATATTATATTCTTACGAGTAATCTTCACCTCTACGTAAAAGCACTCTCGGTGTTCCATCGGAGAACGGCATTATAGACAATTCTTCAAATATACTCCAAGGCTGTTGCCACAAAACATCAGAATTATCAATTCTTTCGATCTATAAAAAAGGATTAGGTTCATCTAATTATTTAACATTTTTACCGTCAAATATGAACATAGTTCACGACATTTTATGTCATTTCTTTTTATTTTCACATTCAACATTTCCACATCTAATCTCTTCTTATCCTCATTATTAAGCAGCGAAAGCGAAGCTGAAGATGCTTTATGTGATTACCATTGACTTGTGTCCGTGTGTCCGTCAACACGATAGCTCAAAAACGAATTGACCGAAGCACATGAAATTTGGTATATAATTATAAAGTAGTTGAGCATAAGGCGGAGGTCAAGTTTGTTAGTCAAGAAAATCGGTCGACAAACAAAACCGTCAGGCACCAAAAAACCGTTTTTCCGAAGAGGAATATTTTGTGTAACCATAATATCCAAGTGGAATATTTTAATGGTCCAACCTAAGATAAAACATTTCAAAGGTATATTTTGGTGGTTAAGGGTAGAAAAGTATGCATGTGGTATATTTGGATGAATGAATGCAAAAAAAAATATGTAAATGGTATATTATGAGGTGAAAATTTGTTGATAAACATAACCGTTAAGCACAAAAAACCGTTTTATCCACTATT
>JAHZNG010004748.1:0-11208 GCA_027744375.1 Orchesellides sinensis
AATTGTTAAGTTTGTCAATGTTCATGACACAGTTCCGGAGTATCAGATCGTATTTCTACTCTTAAACTTGAATCTTCCTATATGGACTATCTTTTAAGTTTGATAACCCTGCATTTATGTCATACAATATAACCAACTAATACTTGAATGCATAGGTTTAACAATCACAATCACATATTATAAAATCAGGAGAAACTATATCAAAATTAGCTGTTAATTAATAATACACAATAGTTCTTATTTTTACGTCCAATTTGAATCCTTTAAACACAGGATCTGGTCTCCGTCTCCAGGATCTATCTTTTCATAATTTCACGAGTATAAAATAAACTGTTGACTAAATTTTAAACGATAAAAAACACGACTAAACTAAACATGCGCTACTTTCTACGACCTACAGATACAAAGTATAACATTTGAATTCCTATGCAGTATTTACATTTAATTGAATCACATTGAGAAGCTAAACAGAATAAAAAAAGACAATCAGTCTGGTTTCTGGTACAATTGAATCTGGATGGAACTTAATGTGGCTATAACAATGAACTGTCCTTATCACCGACAAAAATTATGCTTGCAAATAATTTTTCCTCCTACTGATTAGTTAGCTAGTCGTTTCGATCTTGCAGTTGCTCTCATATTCTTCTCAATTTCAAATCTCCTGTAGTCTGCTCTCTGTAGAAATTCTTGTTTATCGATAAATCTGCAGAAAAAGTTTTAAAAAACGATTTTTAATTGTTGCTAACAAACTACCAACTTCCAATAAAGACGACATTTAAAACTGACGACTTGATAATGCCAAACATTTGCGGCAACTTACGTGTCTCTACTTCTATTGTGATTTTGGAGCTCATCCTCTAGACCTTGTTGCCGTTTATATGCTTCCCAGTCCAACTTTGACTTCTCCAGAGTCCCAATCTTTTTTGTTCTTGATTGGAAAGCTTTAAGTAAACCAGAGAGCCCTCTCTTATCCAACTCATCCAATCCTATCGTCTCCGGATCATTGCCTAGAATACTTATACCTCCACGTCTAGGTCGGTACCCTTGAGAATTCTTGCTTTCTCCAGTAGAAGCGGACGAGGATGGTACAGGAGTTGAGTCGTTACTGCTATCCTTCCCGTTGCTTGAGATTTCAATTGAACTCCTAGAATCGCCATTACCTAAGCTATTGTTAGCTTTATCATTAGAAATAGTAACTTTAACCTTTTCTTGAACTTCCACCTTCTGACCAGCAAAGTCATACACTTTATTAACTACTTTTTCAACTGTTCGTTCACTTTTCTTCTTTGCTTTGTCTTCATCAACACTATTTAGAAAATCTGGAGGAAAGGTCATAGACAACGTTCAGTTTATACACAGCATAGTCAAATTTCCCAAATTTACATCATAAGTGCCCATTAAAGGAGCTTACCTGCCCATAATTTATCAGTTTCAGCTTTCTCGATTGCTTCCTGTGCCGCAGTTTCTTCTGGATTCGACTTCTCCTCCACCCCATAGTGTTTATGAGAGGACTTGTCATCCACATCCTCCTCGTCATCATCTGAGTTTTCATCTGCATCAAATTTGCCCCGTTTAGTTTTACGTCGATTTACGGACTTTTTATCAAGCTTCCTTTTCTTATTCTGGATTTTCCCATTCTTCCTTTTGTCAGTCTTAGTTTGAGCTTCTTCTTCGTCACCCTCACCATCATCACTTATTTCTGAGTCGGACCCTAAAACCAAGCATAACACAGCCTCGACATGAATATAAATTGTATTTAAAAGCAGCATGCAATACAATACAACACGAAAAACATTAACCAATCCAATCTGACCTCCTTTAGCTTCAGTCGGCACAAAATCTTCATCATCGGCGTCACTATCAGAGTCGTCGGGATTCCCCTGGTTTTCTTCCTCTCGTCTCTCTTTGTCACCCTTTTCGTCCATGCCTGGCTTTTTAAAAAATCCCGTCTATAATTTAAAAAAAGGCAAAAATCCAAAAGTTAAATTTCATATCCTCAATTCTAACTCAATCGAAAATCAGTGAAAGGCTACAGCTAGCTAAAACAGATAAACAAAACGCTTTAACATATTGCTCCACTCTGCACTCCTTTCTCAATACGGTTCATTACGAAAATTAAAAGTCACGTTAAGAATTGATTGATACATGTGTATAAACGTTGTCTTTTGAATATAATTACATACAGTAAATTACACTAACAACTAACTACTCCTAAACTCCCAACTTGTCAAGATACGCTTTGAGCAGTTTGGCATGCAACAGCTTGAAAGCAAATGCGTATTCATACTTACTATAACCTGGCAAACAAATTATAGCAGCGTTCAACTTTCATAAGCAAATAATCCAAGCCCCACCAGAAATCATGAAATTAAATTATAAGCCAATTATATAAGGTTTAAGCCATTTACACAAACTTCTCAGGCGACTACGCGAATTACAACATACACACATACAATAAACGGCAACTCAACTTCCGTTTCTCATATTCTCATTCATTTTTCCATGTAAGATACATTAAAAAACTTGCACAATCTCACTCACCACAGCTTTCCAAATACTTGCCATAATTTTCCACCTCAAACTGCCATATACAATGATAGAAGATTAAGCAGAAGTTAGTAACAACCTCTACAGCTGAAAAAATTAAATCAAAAGTATTTAGCATTTAGCAAACACCTCTACAACTTAAATTAGATAAAAAAAAGGTTAAACAAACCAACTACTCCAACGGAATGTCAAAACTTTCAAAATGCTAATCACTAATGCGAAAAAACACTTACAAAAATATAAAAAATCAGGTTATAACGCTGGCTGCAACAATGAACAAAGGATGTGTTGATGTTGTCGTGAGTGTCCACCGATCGATTAAAATATATCAGATATCCTGAATATCCTTTCCCTTCTTCCCTTCTCCTTTCGTTTTGAGACGACTTTGATTTAAATCTTCACAGAAAAATCCAGACTTTCCTCCTTCGTCCTTCCTGTCTGTAGTTTTTCAAAGATAAGATATGCCGAGTATTTTAGTACACAGAAGAAACTTTTAAAAATTTAGTTTTTGTGACTATCTGTCCCTTTTAACACTAAACACTCGATGATAGGATATTCGGTGCTTTTCCTGATGATGCCAAACATGTACTGATGATCTGCTGATGTGATGAAAAAGTACATTCAGACATTTGCATCAGAAAAGTTATGTATAAAAAAATATCCTTAGCAAAAATACCTAACGTGCTCGTACGTATGCTACGCATGCATAATACGGGCGGACCGAACGAACGGATATTTTATCCTTTTTATGCATAAGCAAGCATACACATACCTTGTGATTAGTAGGGTATACATTGAAACATAAGTAAGACTAAATACTGCACCTGTCCTCGCGGTAAAATATAAATTGGTCCAGAAAGCCGCATCAGCCTATTGGATAAAATGTACTTATGAGAGTTGTGTATGAGAATTTATGCATAGGCAAGGCACAAGTATTTGCTTGCTGACACGTCTCCAAAAATCAGAATTTTGACAGGATTGAAGCTAAAGGATATTTTTATGTGGATGTGGATCCATATTATCCTTTCGTCTCATCTCAAAAGTACACAGTGAAGCAAGGTATACATTGTCTCGGCCGGTTTGTGTATAAAGTTTTTATATGGGAATAATCCACGTAAGTAGTTGACTGGCTGGATACAACAACAATCTGGATAATTTTTAACTAAATTAATTTAATAGGTAAGTTAGAGTTAAATATTTGATTGAATTATTTTTAGTTTTTGTGTTTGTTTTGGTAATGAATGTAATGATAAATGGAAAAGACGAAATATTTTGGAACATATGATGTATGAAAGACAGACCGGTGATAAACTTATCCGTAGTAATTCATATTTAGGTGGATGTTTAGAATTTTTAAATTAATTAAATGATTTGTTTTTATATGAATTTTCAGATATGAAGTCGCATTTAAAGTCGTTAGCAGTGGTGCTAACGTTAGTAGCCGTAGCTGCCTCCCAGTCGTCGAGGGTGGAGGAGTTGACAATTGTGTCGGCGGATAGGGAGATTGATGTTTCTTCTCAGCTAGTACAAATTACGAATAAGCTCAAGGTTGAAAATACCAATGCGTCTCCAACAAAGTACTTCTTGTTTACGATCGAGCCCCTGCACAAGTCCAATGTAGCCTATTTTGGAGCGAGTGCTCGAGATTCTAAACAAGGTATATTTTATTTAAGTGATTAGCTATTCGTGTAATTTGGGATGGGATAAGTATATTATGTTTAATGATTGTTTCTGTTTTTGAGCAGCTTTAAAAACATCTGTTGTACCGTCCCCTCCTGGACAGACCGATGGTCTCACGCTGAGAATTGAACTCCCCTCCGAGCTGACCAAAGGGAAGACAGTGGATGTTGATGTGGAGGTGGTGCTCACTCACTACTTGAATCCATTCCCTGCTGAAATTCAACAAAAGGAGAAGCAGCTTGTGAAATATGTTGGAAATCATTACCTTTACTCGCCTTACAAGGTTAACAAGGTGACTACCAAGATACTCACAGCATCTAAGAACATTGAGAGCTACACTAAGCTCAAGCCTTCATCCCAGTCTGACAGCACTGTGAGTCTTGGACCTTATGAAAATGTTGCCCCAGGAAGTATTAGCGAACTTACTGTTCACTACGAAAACAACAGTCCATTCTTGACTGTGACCAAGCTAGAGCGAACGATTGAGGTGTCTCACTGGGGAAATATTGCTGTGGAGGAGAAACTGGAAATTGTTCACACTGGAGCTAAGCTGAAGGTTAGTTTTCTTGTTATGTTTGAGAGTTGAGCGTGGTATGTAGAAGTATGTAAATTAGGGGATTGTATTAGTAAACTTATATCTGTTTGGATTTTAAGGAACTCCCACGATCACTACATTTTACATATTTGGATGTGACTGGACGTCCCGTGATCACCCTTGAGGGAAAGAACTTGGTTGAGAATCACATTCAAGATTTTGTTTTGGACTACTCATTCCCAAAAGTAAGTAGCGTTTGTTTTGTTAGCAGTATTTGTAAGCAGCGTTTCTTCTATAGCATCACAATTTATTACTAGTTTTCGTTTTAAATAATAATGTTTTATATTTGTGTATTTTTAGATGTATTTGCTGAGAGAACCTCTTTTGATCGTTGCCGGATTTCTCATTCTTTTTGTTACTGTTTTGATTTGGGTCCGACTGGACTTCTCCATCTCCACCTCGAAGTCTAGCAAGAGCACTCCGGGAAACTCTGCCATTGTTGAGACTGTGCTGAAGCGACATGGAAAGCGGGCTCAGGTTTATGAAAACTTTGAAAATCAACTTCAGCGTTTGAAGTCAAATAAGGATGTTGGTGCTTATCAAGCAGCATTGAAGAATCTGACTGCAGATCACAAAACAGAGACTCAGGCAATCAATGATATAATTACTAAGAACAAGGCTGAGGCTCCAGACCTTGCTGAAAGGTAAAAAGCCGTACCAAAACTGCAGGTTTTTTTCAAACAATTTGTGGAATCTTCACAGCTTAATAATTTTTAATATACATTTTATAAATTGTTTAAATCTACTTTTAGTATTACCGAGTTGCAACGGCTTGATCGCGGATTTTGGGAAGTGTACGTAACTTTTGGTCAAGCCGTGGAGAAGCTTGTTGCTGGCAAAGTGTCACGCCCCCAGTTTTTGGAGCAGGATAATCAGTTTAACCGTAAGCGGGATGAGATTGCAGAGAAATTGAATAATATTGTGAAGACCTTGTAAACAAGGCGTTGACCAGACTGCCTAAGTTTCTTTTTCCATGTTACATTAAGATAATATAATATGTAATCAAAAAATCTTCAGCTGTTTCATAATTTATAAAATATGAATTTCTTTATCAAATCCTTTTCATGTGAAATGAGGGCTTATGAATATGTGATTCTTTGTTTGATAGTTAAGACTTCAGTTTTTGTTTCATACTTTTATGAAGCACATAGATTATCCATCTGTTTTAGTATTGTACTTGGTGTACCATTAACGAAACATACTTGAAATTTTTTGTTATGCATGTTGCTGTTTGGATACTTGTTGGAGGTGCATATTATGATTAACTTTTTTGTTGTTAAGTTATCATTGATATGATGAATATATGTGGAGAAGTCGAAGGAGTCAAGATAATAAAATGAAATTAAATACAACAGTAACAGCACTGGTTAGAAAATAATTTTTAATTCTTTATTTAAATATTTAGTAAACATTATTGCGTATTTTCAAAGGATTCGCTACAGTACATACTCATGTAATTTTACGAGATCAGAAAACGTTTGTTAGTTTTTTGTAAAGGGTTTTATAAATGAATGAACATTGTTGCTGGCGTCTTCGAGTATAAGTAACATAATTTAGTGTTCCTTGAACAAACTGTGACTGTACAATTTATTGTGAATTTAATTAATTAATTACATGCATATATATTCTTTAAAGCACTTAAGTAAGAATCACAAATCGCCATTACTTGGCTAAACCAAGTAATTACCTAGTTTAAAGCACAGTGCATGATTTTTTCCTTAGCTTATTTGGTACAGTGCATTCATAAAACTTGCTTGTTACATTTTTGAATATAATGAACTCAAAAGACATCATTCTATTACCATGTTTTTATATCGTCATATTCTTCTACTACTTACAAGTGATGGTCAAATCAATTTATTATTTTTCTCACTAAATTGTGTCATTTATCATTCTCATTGAAAGCGTATGTACTAAAGGTTATGTATGTATATGTTATTTCAAAATTATGAAAGATGCAGACGTTTGTATCACGATATAGTCAAAAGCACCAATGCATTCCAAACACGAAGCAATATATGGTTAGTTTTCTGGAGAGTATTTTTGAGTTTCTTTCATTGTTTTGTTTTTCTGAAAAAAGTAAAACTTTCTTGTGGATGGGATGATAAGTATATTGGACGGCGGGATATAGCTGAAAAGCCGGAATTGACAATTTGATAATTATTGCAGAAATTTCCTTTTTTAAGGTTCAGAACTAAGATATATACCATGGAAATATTATGAATTTAAAATATATGGTCACCAATGGTAGCATAAAGTGTCAGGTTTCGAAATGGTTTGGCTCACTTCCGGTTCACTGGTTTTTTAAACGTAATTGTACAGTTACTCCGAAATCTAGCAAAAATTCTTACAAATTCAAACCACAAAAGGTGCTATATTTCATTCTGAGTTTTTTCATGTGTTGCTTTTACATATAGCTTCATTGAATCTGTAGTAAACATAACACAAAGCTGTGAAAATCGTTTTTGTATTTACAATGCATTGCAAAAATGGGTCTACAAAATTAGTATGAACTCACGCAATATGGCTTCAAAAGTGGTGATTCTTTTTCTAAAACTATCAATACGAACTACTTTACAAAATCTGGTTTGATTTAACTATATATACAATACGATTAGCGATTGATTGGGCGAAATTTATGACGACGGTATTCGACATAAATTTCTTGAATGTTATGCTTATGGGGCAATTTGAACCTTTTTGAAATCGACAACCCCAAGTATCTAAATTCAATTTAGATTTGTGTTGGAATGCGGATTTCTTTGTTCAAATATATCAACCAACTGAATTGTCGTTGTGGCATGAATCAATTCATCATTTTATCATCATCAAACTTATATAATTACTTTGTAATACTTTTGCTGATTACTGTTATACTGTGTATTGTTCATCATACAATTCAATCAGTCAAAGCTTCATAAAGGTTGGTTGTGAGGACCTAAATTTGGTCGAGGGAACAGGGGGTCGTTAGTGGTGGTGCGCTAACGTTGGTCACGGAAAGCTGGTGTTGGTCGTACAACGCTGAAGTTGGTGATAGGTTTTTGAAGTCGACCGTGTGAAGTACATTGGTGGTGGAAAGTTACCAAAGGTTAATTTATGTAAATATTTATATTAGATTATATCAATCTACAAACAATTCTTTAAACAATTACTAAC
Organism: Orchesellides sinensis; assembly: GCA_027744375.1. Classification (NCBI taxonomy): domain Eukaryota; kingdom Metazoa; phylum Arthropoda; class Collembola; order Entomobryomorpha; family Orchesellidae; genus Orchesellides; species Orchesellides sinensis. Next base: position 7,979 of record JAHZNG010004748.1, read on the forward strand.
TGATTTTAAATATTTAAAAGATGGGCCCTATTTCAAAACTCAAACGCAAGAACCTTATAAACTTACAAAAAGCATGGGTGTCAAAACGTCAACGAGTTGGTGTAAGCCACGCGAAACAAGTTCGTTCAAGACATAATGCAGAAAAGGAAAATGTCCAAATCTCACTTCCGAATCAAATAGTTGAAGGAGTCAATCAAAGCATAACAGCAGCAATTAAGCCAACAGCGAGCCAACTCTATTTTGCTCAGCGCGAAGAACAAGTAAAGCAGCAATTAATGAACGCTGAGGCTACATCAGTGGTGATTACATCAACAGAATCCAATGAGTCGCTTATCAATAAAGTTATTTCTGATACAACTGGAATAAAGGAAGATGTTCCAGATCAGATTACTGAAACATATGAGGGGGTTGCAAGTAATGAATATAGAGAATGTATACCTCTCCATAAGGACTTTCCAGTTGGTAGCAAAGACTGTGGATTTGTAGGCAGAAGGCTAATATCATGTAAAAGTCTGATTGATTCAATCACCGAAATTTCAGAACACGGTCAGCAATGCCCTGAGTTCTCCATAAAGTTTGCGAATGAGATAAGAGTTGGTTTGCAAACCCATATACGTTTCTTTTGTGGGTGCGGTTGGACAGTTGAGATATCAAGCGAGTCTGGAAGCGAGAGCCTAAATGCAAATAAGGCATTTGTATGGGGATCAAACCTTGCCCCTCTAGGATATAACGCAGCAATCGCTTTTTTGACGCCATTTGACTTACCAGCACTTTGCAGAGACACCGCTAAGAAGTATGAAATTGAGTGCAAGGAGGCATTTTTTGAAGCTTGCAAAAGTTCAATGCTGGAAAATATAGAAGAAGAAAAACGCCTTGCGCTAGAAGCTGAAGATGTGATCCAGTATCAAGGGAAAATGTATCCATGGATTACTGTGAAAGCAGATGGAGGATGGGGAAAGCGAAGTTATGGGCATGGATATAACTCAAGTTGTGGTGTCGCTGGGATTTTCGGAGGTAGAACTGGGAAAGTTTTACATCAAGGAACAAGAGTCAAAACTTGTCATCAATGTACTGTAGCACAAAATCGAGGTAAAAAGCCAGCTGAACACGACTGCTACAAAAATTGGGAAGGACCATCAACGGCTATGGAAGCCGAGATAATTTTAGAAGGTTTTAAAAAAAGCTTAGAACATGGTGTCATTTACCTCCGATTTGTGGGAGATGGGGACAGCTCCGTTCATGCTGCAGTTAGAAACGTTTACCCCGGCTTGACTGTAACGAAAATAGAATGCTACAACCACGTAACAAAGAATTTGAATAAAAAGTTAAGCTTCATCTCTGAAACAATACCCAAAGATGAGCGACAGTTACCTGGTATGAATGATGCTTTTGATCGAATTGGAAAAGACATAAGTGCAGCTATATTGTACTATCACGAGTATCGTCATGAAGAAGACCGGTGGAAACAGTTGAGCCAAGATATAATAAACGTGCCAAAGCACATTTACGGTGATCATAGTCAATGCAAAGACTACTATTGCAGTCCAGACAGTCCACGTAGGAAGGAAACTAATCGAGTTCCATTATACTCTCAAAAACAATTTTGGAGTCCAATGATGAACGCCGTTAATCACGTAGCCCGACTCGCATCAAGCCTGATAGAACGGATGAACACGAACGAGTGTGAAGCTTTCATGGCTACTGCAAGCAAATACAACGAAGGAAAGAGGAAGCATTTTGGCAGGTCATACGTTTACAATCTCAGAATGGCATGTGCAGTGATTTCTTTTAACAAGTCTGGCTTCTGGGGGCCGTATGCGTACGAAAGGTTTTATGGGCGGAAACCATTACCAATTTGGCTGACTAAAGAGGCACAATCTATTAAATCTCGAAACCAGAAACGACCTCCTGCCTCTAGTAGAAAACCTCGTGGAAAAGCAAAGCTTAACTTTTTGAAATCTAGAGGAGACCTCCACTATGGAATTTGTCCAAAAAGACCCGACATTTGTGAAGAGGCACTCCGACTTGGTGTGGAACAACTTAAGCAGTCTCTTCAGGTAACACAAGAGCAACAGAAGCAAATCGCTTCTGCAACTTGGTCACAATCGGATTGCAATAGATGGTCTGAAGAGAGAAGAAAACGTATTACTGCATCCAAGGCTGGTGCAATTTTTAAGCTGAGGAGTACCACTGACAATACAAGCCTGCTAAACTCTCTTCTGCATCCAAAGTTCTATGGTGAAATAGAACCTTTGGTTTTTGGCAAAAACAATGAAAAAAATGCAGTTGAGGACTACGAAAAGGAAAAGGGGTTGAATAAAGGCGAAGTGGAAAGAACTGGCTTATTGGTTTCGCTGGAGAACGGCATTTTTGCAGCAAGCCCGGATGGACTAGTTGGTGTGGATGGCTTAATTGAAGTGAAATGCCCGTCTTCAATAAAGGACTCTGACCCGGCAAATTGGGCAACTCAGAAGGACTCTCCATTAATTATTGAAGGCGGAATTCCTCGGCTAAAAAGAAACCACAATTACTACTACCAAGTTGTAATGCAACTTTATGTGACAAAGCGTAAGTGGTGTGATTTTGTCGTCTGGACCTCCCAAGGAATACTATGTGACAGAATCGAATTTACAGGAGATGCTGAAGCAGCTTGGCAGCTTATGGAGCCAGTTCTGGAAAAATTTTGGAATGATGAAATCGCACCTGAGTTGGAGGATCCAAGATTTGAAAGGGGTATGGAGTATCGCTGCCCACCATCACGCATTGCTGCTCGTGAAAAGAAACGTTTGAGGGCAGAGAAAGACAAATTGAAACAAAAGGAAAAGAAAGGAAAAGTTATTTAGAAGTAGTTACACTTTTAAATCAAAGCGTCACCCTACTGGATATTTTTCATTTTCTTTGTTATTTATGATATTGTCATCAAATTTATCAAACATTATGCAGTATGAATAAAAGCTCGAATAAATCGAATGATCTGTTATGGTGCTACTAAAAATCAGGGATGAGAAAATTACAAAACAATCCAGGTCAGCTTGATTCTAACAAATACGACTAAGCACGAGCCCAGTGCATTTTTAGTGGGGAATATTACTATTATAAGTAATATATGAGTTTTCGAATCGCTGATAAACATTTAAACGATGCGCTTAAAATTTTTTGCTCTGTGGTTGCTCATGGTGAACATATATTTTAAATAGATACGATACGCATAACTTAGTGCTCATCCTTAA
>JAHZNG010004749.1:0-19688 GCA_027744375.1 Orchesellides sinensis
CGTTTCTACAAAATTTTGAAATTATATTTTTAAATATACAAGTTTATCAATATTTTTAGTTTTAATTTTTAAAAATTAAAATCTGGTCCAGCTTTAAATAAAAAGTTAAATAAAATATTTGGAGTGTCAATTGTCAGTCAACGAGTGAAAATTACTGAGGTGAGTGGCCAAGTAGCAATTGCAAATCTGCTGGCTACTTCTTTGAATTTACTCTTTTCATTGTTTAAATGGAAAAATTTAACGTGTCAAGAACCTTTTGTTGCAAAAGTTTTGTACAGTCAAGTATATATTTGATTTCACAAGTAAGTTAGTATATACGAATGTAACAATTTACATAACGTACAACGTAAGGTTTACATAAAAACTATAATAGTTTTAAAAAATTAGTTAAAAGTAGCTTTATCATATAATGCTAGTATGTACAGTGCATTATAATGTTATAATGCATTACCTATAACAACCTAATAACGGTATAATAGACCGTTTCATTGGTTCCAAAAAGGTTCCAAGACAATGCAAATGCCACTTGTGTCCGTTAATTGTGTATTCCTTTAACATACACGTATAGTGCTTTTAATACGTCATTTTAGTATATATTATTGTGATTATTGTACACACGCTTTGCTAACCAACGCTACACGTGCATGCATGTATGTGAGCGTTAAACGATATATTTTTAATTTAAAGCATGTATTGAAATAAAGCAATATGGGAGACTGGATGATACTTTTAATGTCAACTTAGCTTTTGTTTTGTTAAATGTATCTGTAAATACAAGCCGAATGCTTAAATATCATCCAATTTAGTTCACAGCGTGTAATAGTTGATCGTTACGCTATTTAAGATGTTTAACCAAACTTATGTTTTTTGTCGTTTCGTAGGACCTAACAAGATTCGGGGGTCTTTTCAGATATGATTTTACCATCACATCTTGACATTAGGGGACTGGGAGGACCACCACAAAGAAAACGCCTGATTTCTACCAATCAAAGGTAGGTTTAATTACAATACTGTTCTTTACAATATATGATGTGCATAACAATTAACTACTTTATTGCTGAATTTAATAGGTAGAGAAAATCATCATGGAACTTGGTACCCGCCTGGGTTATAAATGAATCTGATGGCGGAGTTGTAATGTATGACAACGGTTAAGAATGTGACAGCTTGCAATTGTATTGGGAAAATCCCCTTGCAAGTCAATTTTGAATGTGGCAGTTTAAAAAAACAGGACTTTTAAAGCTATGCTTAATTGCATGATTGATGTACAGGTACGGGCACCATGAACTTCTTGATAAATTACAGGAGACAGCATAGCAGGGGATGAACCAAAGATGAGAGGTAATCTACGCCTACCTAACAAAATCGTATTATTTATTTGTATGTCAACAAAATACCCAATGATGACCTTGACGTACGTACATACGATTAAACAGTGTATTCTTTTCTTGTAGAGTTGGGGTTGGCAGTGAGTCAAAAGTGTGGTGTGACATATCAACAAAAATACATAATACAAGATAACATTACCTTCAGTGACATCATCATCCAGAGCTCCCTTGACCTGTGAGAAGCACCACTGTATCTCTCCATTTCCTGCATTGAATAGGAAAGACATGGCATCTTCTGAGGAATAACTACTTCTTATTTTGTCATTAACATCATCCTCACCAACTAGCACGGACATATTCCAGGCAAGAAACCGAAATGAAAAGAAATAATAACGAACTGAAAACGGAAATATACTCTTTCAATATTCAAATCCAGAGATTTGTGTCTTTTTATTTTGTTTTTCAGAGAGATAGGAAAGCCTTTTATATTCGGTGTTTTACGAGTGTCAGTCACACAAAAAAAATAATGCGTCTGTGGTCTTCCTACCCTAACACTATACAACAGTATTTAATTACTGCTTACAATATTATTCCAAATAACATTACAAAAAAATCCACCTCACATTCTCCAATTTAACACAACTGTAATAATCAATATAAATAAAGTCTCTTTTGTTCATTTAAATTTATAATTTTTTATTACAAATTTCAAATGTTCAGGATAAACTCAAACAAATTGACCAGTTTTAATTTCTACTATCCGCCTATCTACTTCTACACATCGTGTGTGTGTGTGGAGCAATGCATGCATTGCAATGCAATAATACAATGTTATGTATACTTATGATGCTCTGCGCTATATCTCTTGATAAGTTTGTACGTGGAGAGGAGATCTCTTTGAGAGAAGGATGCATTGGTATGCCCCTTATTGCTCTGCCATGTAGTTTAGAATGTCTTTTATCCTCCACAAGAGGAGTTTTTTATGATATTAGTATAAAATGTACATATATATCGCCGTGGTTGGTGGTGCTCATAATACTGACTATGTATGGGAAACTCGGTAAAGTTTTAAGGAGCCACAGTGCTAACTTTGCCAACAAAAGAAAGAACGGAAAGGTTTGGTTTTGGATTGGACCATTCCGGCGTATGAGGATAACGTGTACAAGTATGGGTACAAGGATAACAGGACTTTTTTTAGAGAGTTATGCATAAGAAAGAGTGCGCGGTGTGGTGTGTGTATGAAAGAGACTTTGTAGTGCTTGCATACCTGCATGTAAATGTGTGACTGGTTTCATAGGTATAAAAAAGGAGTTGAATCTAAGCATGTAGTAGCACACGCAGATAAAATAAGAAGGTGACGGACCACCACACCACATACGACATGGCATAGTGTGTATTTTAGCTTGAGTTGAGTTTGTACAATACACGATGATAATATGGTCTAAGTCATCAAGCAAGGGAAGGACCGGAGGAGAGAGATCTAAGTAATAACATGCATGGAGTTGGAGTTTTAAGAGGTAACGTATGCGAGACTTGAGGTTTTGAGACGAGGACGAAGACTGATGATGTGATACTAATAGTGTATCAGAGTGCCCTGCTAGTTGTTTCTACAAAGATTTTGCTCCTTTATGTATAAACTGAATATCAGATTCTCATTCGCATCTTTCACTTTGTTCAAAGCTTGGGTTGTGTTGTGTATAAACTGTAATGGAATAGTATGGATGTGAAAAATGTGAACTGGCTTCTGCCTTTATTGTCCTTCTTGTTCTGTCTAGTTTGTGTGTAAAGTAAATTGTAAATGTACTTGTTGTACACTATGAGAGAAGAAGAAGTGTTGTTTTGTATTGTAAAGTATTTTATCTTTTAATGCATACATATATGGAATGTATGACCCATGCCTTTGTGTAGCCTATGGCGATGCATGTAATATGGTAGACGTAGTTGAGTATGAAAATGGCTTACAATACTACACAGAAGCCAGCCTCCTTAAAAGATCAACTTAACTAACTTACTCTACTACTGCAGTAAGAGTAAGCTGCTGTAGTAAGACTAGAGAGAGAGGACAAGAGACTCTAAAAAAGATGGAAATGAAGGAAAGGAGCGACCTTCTTGGTATAAAAAAAGAGAATTGTCAAGAAGTAAATGTTTGGGGTAGAGAGAGGAAAGAGCAGCAGAATTGTAGGTATACAAGTTTCGGTCTGTGTGTGTACTCAATAAAGTGTACATGGGCTGGTTTTTCTGGTGAGTCAAATCTAATCAAGCTTGGTAGCATGTAGTGGCATAGTAAATAAGATTGCATCCAGAAGAAGAGGCAAGTAAAAGGTAAAAGTGCAACTGCCTATGCCAACCTGCAAAGTTAAAATTTTAAAAAATAGTATTTACATGGATGGTTTAGATATAAAAATGTATGTATATATGTAGAAGTGCACGGGTGAGGCATAAGAGACATCTTACAAACGGAGGATGGATGGAATATGATGATGATGAAAAGAGAAGGTGATGATGGCTGTGTTATAATATGTATCTTAAATGTTATACAGTAAGCTTGAATGTATATATGGGTAATTTGGTTTATTTTCTAGTCCTTCTCTCTGGCTGGACTGGCCTTTCCGTAATGTTATACCTTTGTTGTTGTTAATATACAATGTTACATCTAAAAATCATAGATTTTTCACTATGGACGCTTCATTAATCGCATGTGTAAAATACGATAAATGGATAAGAGGACTGGAAGAAAGTGAGGAAAAAATGGATGTGGTATACGTATGGTTTAAACAAGGAGCTGAAGAAGATGAAGAGGCCAATGGCATTATTTATTTGCATATTTTTACGTCTTTAAGTTGATTCTTAAGTTGCTCTGTGCTACCTTGACAGATGTATACTCCATATATGCAGGACTTGTGTGTGAGAAGATAAGTATTCCAAATGAATTCTGGTGTCATGTCATGGATATGGACTTTTGTATAAAATACATATAAACATGATATGTGCGTCTTTTAATGGCTATTGGTTTATATAGTAGGAAAGAAAATGTCGTGTTTAATTTGATTTCAATAGTTTTACTCTTGTTCATTCGGAAATGAGGTTACACCCCAAAGTAAATGATGGAAATGTTTGGGAAGTAAAGGAGAGAAGTAGAAATGGAAGATTGCAAAATTCATGAATGACGCTTTAAATGTTGATGAATGTTGAAAGTAGATGTTGGTTCTTTTATTAAATAGTTTGTATTACATTTTATGGATGTATATGTTTGCATGTAAAACATAGCATACAATTCAGTACTCCTTGTGTTCTCCGGACTATATCATTTGAGATAATACCAGCAAATTGTCGTAAGCTTTTAAATTGATTTAGAGTCATAAGAAGAAACAGAAAATGATGACACTTTCCTGGAGAAATTGGCAATGAAATATGCATACATTCGCACGGTGAGAATCAGTCGGAATATCAAACGTCTCAAAATATTTTCTTTCTCTATCACTATTTGATTGTGTTAGCGTAGACGTGCAATTCAATAGCAAAGACGAACAAGTTTGTAAGTGTACTCTAATAAATGTTATGTGCTATTCGTGTGCAAAAGATTGCCTTATTTATGCACTGCGCCGTTTCCTCATGTAAATTGTACATGCCTACATTATACTTGGTAGAGCAGGAGTTGAGGCATTAATAAGGAGTATATTTACATTGCATGGTTCGGTTTGTACTGGTTTTTAGTCATTTGCAAGTTGGCTGTAACCAACAAAGGCAAAAAGGAGCAGTGTAAGGTGAGATGTTGTTAAAATGAAAGTCAAAGCAAACATCCATTTACGATAATAATATGTCACCCAGCCACCCAAACTACGCTTATGCATGCATACCCTTCTTCTCGTCTAAATTTGTTTTTATTCTTGTTGATTAAAAACATCCTTTTGAGCATCTCTCACTCAAAATTAGCTATAACGGGAGGCAATACTTAACAAAAAATCAGAGAGGAGCTCAAAGACCCAGTCAAGTGGTTTGTAGTAAGTGGAAATATGGTGACAAAAGGTTGTAAGGATCATTTATACATGCGGACTGTGTGATCCTTCAACTGTAAAAGCATTAAATGAACCATTTGTAATTTGCCGTAGAAGGGTAGCGAAAGATGGTTGGTTCTTATCCAAACCACTGATCAAATCCTTTAAAATTCAATACGAGCAGTCGATAGTAAAAACAGTATACATGCGTTCTTTGCACTTAACTTATCATACATCAAGATTCGGTTTTAAAATTTGAGCGAAGTTTTCCTTTTCTAACTCGGACAATACTTTCTGGACACAATCAAACAGACAGACGGACAGTTTGTGCGACAGCATGAAGCAGCTTTCTCTGCTTAATTATATTGTAGGCGTTTGGGCATGTACCCAAGGTAAATTTATATTGCTTACATTAGGTGCCACATTGATACATAACAATTTTCTTATCAAATGTGAGAGACTAGTATCGATTGTTACAACGGAAGAAGGCTTATAACCCTCCAGTTGCTTCAATATTAACTAGACACTGTGGTTTACTGCCTTCTGTCAAATCATTGCTGTTCAGAAGTAAAAGACATGGACTTACGAACAACGAACAAGTCAAGACTTTCGCTATTATCGAGCATGCAAAGCAGAGCAAAGGTAAAATGACGTTGCTTGTGTACAAGAAACTCTAATATTCAGACTTCAGGTAGGCGGTGAATGCTGTTCAGAAGAATGTCGAATCATATTGAAGGCTTCTTTTTTAGCATTTAGTGTGCAAGTTTTCTTTGATCTCCTTATGAGGAGAGTTATTCCACTCATATAAGAAAATGTAGAATATATAGCAGATTCATGGATTGGGAATTGATGCATAATATAAAAGCTCTTGTGATATACCTATGTACTTATTTTTTCAGCCACAAAATTAGATATAGCTTTTCCCTTCATCAATCCTTGCAAAAGTTTCGTCCTTGGAATTGCCTGCAGAGAAATGAGCGTTTATGGATAAAAGAAAATAAGCCAGACGTAGAGTTCAACCTATGCCATGTATATTTGTTTAGTTCTCGTGGAATGCTTGGTTTTCTTTCACTGCTTCTCCTTCATTTTTTGTTTATGTTGTGCAGCTTTTACTATCACTAAATAGGTGTGCGTTTGCAACAACGAGAAAGCTATCATTTAACCTTCATAGAAAAGGTCCCGAAAACCTAAATGCACATATTAGCTAAGAATAGACTTCATTTTATTTTCCATATCACTTGAAAAGTGAAATGAAAATAAACTTTAATGAGATACATGTGATGTAATTACGATGTAATGTACCTGTTGCATGTAATCGTTGAATGAAAGTGATATTAATAACATAAGTATATGAAACCTGAACCATTTTTGCCTCCTCTATTTTATAGCATTAAGAAATCTATATGTTAACGCATAAAGTGTGTACTGTACGCAAACCTAGAAATTATAAAGTGTGTTGCATGCAATAATTTTTCTTATTAACAATTACAACTATAATCTGTCGACACACTTCTTACATTTCCAGATGTTTTTGGATAAGACATACAGTCGTTATGAAACAATTGATACTTGTATGGAACATTTTAAGTCTATTACACTACTACGACAGAAAGGATTATAATAAATTGGAACTGAGCCATTGACTAATTTCCAACTCACAGCCATACGCTTTGTATGATTTCTTTCACCACCTTATGTCCTATTTCATATTGATGCCAATCATGCATGATGTTATATGTAATAAAAAATTTCTCTAGCTACGAAATAATGATTTTCATTCGAAGCCTTATATCATTGCAGTCCATAAAAGATAAACACTTGAAAGCTTTCTTAAATTCATACATATATTCTTCATTTCGTTGTACTTATATTATATCAGATAAAGTATTTTGTATTCTAGTCACCAGTATTCAGCAGGTAAGACTTATAAATGCCATTTCACCTCAAACTACCATTCTTTTAAGTTAAACTGGGATAAGATGTGTATATTTATTTGTGTGAATGCATGTGAGGATGACATTCTGATAAGCGTAACCATTTTTCATGTTTTCTTGATAGCCTATGTATGTACATTACAAAATGAAACTTACACTGTATGTCTTGAATGTCGTCTTATCGTAAAGGATGTTATTCTACATGCTTTTGTTCATATTTTCTTCATATTTATGATATGTTTGTTTAAGTAGATGTAGTTGTACCATCATTTGACAGTCAGATTATGTCAATCACGACAGGCTCAGGGATATTGGCACTTAGTTTATTATATTTTATTGTGCTTACTTAATCAATAAGACCAGGTCACAGTTTCTTGCTTCTCCACTTTCTATACTCCAGAGAATAATTAGAAGAATAAGCGAATCCAACCATGAATACCCTGAAGTGTGCAGCAAGAACCTCTACGAACGCTCGAATTGGCAAATCATACGCAACACTTGTGAACACTGAAACAGTATCGCAGGATATCAGAAGCTTCCAGGAAATTCCTGGTCCTTTCCGTTTACCTTTAATAGGAAACGCACTGCACTACAAACTAGGTAAATCTAACATGTATGTGAGAAATGTAAAACGCGAGAACTTTGACATTCAAATAAAATTTAACGTACAAAATTCTAACTTCTATCATAGGACTGTATAAAATACGCGAATACCACAATGTACTACGGAAACTACATGAAAAGTATGGACCTGTTGTAAGACAGGATATTGGAAGCAGAACTGTGATTCACGCGTTTGATCCGGATGATGTTCAAACAGTTCTGAATGCGGATGGGAAAATCCCCATTGTCCCTCCGCTACAAGAAACCACAAAGCTGTACAGAGAAAAACGAGAGCTTTCTCCGGGATTAGGAAACACGTGAGACGCTATCTTATACATAACAAAAGTGTATTTACTTGTGTGAACAAAGAAAACCATGAATGCGTAGTTTGGGAGAACGTAAAACCTCTAACTGGAAATGGGTTCTTTGATGGCTGAATTTTGGTCTACATTCTGCTAATGCCTAAGTTAATTTGAGTCAATATCTGTTTTTTACAGAAATGGAGAGGAATGGTACAGACTAAGGAAAGCGGTTCAAAAAATGATGCTTCGCCCTAACGAGGTACACTATTACCTACCACTTGTTGATACAGTGGCTAAATCATTTGTGGAAAAAATTGAGTCAAGTTTAGATTCAAATAGAACATCACCCGATCTAAGAAAATTAGTTGCCAAATGGAGCCTTGAATGTAAGTAAATGTTGGAATAAGTAGAGCAGGCGAAGGTTGTTGACAAAAGTAACGTCGTTTGTTTTCACCTTGTTTGCTTATGGCATGGACATTGGGAACAATCAACAATGAAATAATGTTATTTACGTTGGTTTTTATTGCATGCAGCGGCTGGAATGGTTTGCTTTGAAAGACGACTAGGTTCTTTAGACGAAAATGAAAATTGGGCTGAAAAGATGGTTGACGCTAATAAAACTATCTTTACACTGGGTGGTATATTAAAACATTCTTTGCCTATTTTCAAATATATCAATACTCCAAAGTGGAAAAAGTTTCTGGAGGCTGAGGATGTTTTTTATTCGTAAGTTGCATAACTATATATGGATCGTTATGATTTTTATTTGGGTGGTTATCCAATCGTTGACCTTTTTATTAATGTGTATAGAAATGCATCAAAAGTTGTAGATGACTCAATTCAGCATATCGCAAAGCTCGAGAAAGCAGGACAGTTGAAGGAAAATCAATACAGTTTTTTAATGTACTTGCTTTCACGGAAAGAACTGAGTTTGAAAGATGTTTTCATCATTACATTATCCCTATTTGGTGACGGCTTAAGCACGGTACATATGCTTCACCTTTGAAAATCATAACGCATAACGCATGTAAATTTCTCTTACAATGGATGAAGGAAGTAGAAAATTGGTTATTAATTAATGACAATGTTCCATGCAAACTATACAGACAACACCAAGTTTCATGTTCAACTTGTTCTGTCTTGCCAAGTATCCGGATATTCAGACTAAGATTTTTCACGAGATAAACGATGTTGTTCCCAAAAATCAAGAAATAACTGTGGAAATGATTAACCAATTACGGCTTTTAAAAGCGGCTGTTAAGGAAACCTTTCGGTATTAAAAATGTATTAATTTATGCGTGTTTTAAGAGCTATTTGCATATATTTTTTAAATATTTATAAATGCAGACTATATCCAAATGGCACCGAGATATCAAGGATAACGCAGTCAGATCTTATAATTGGAAACTACAAAGTTCCATCGGGTGTACGACATTTATTGATTAACTTATTACGGCTTATATTTTTATGTGGTCAATTTTATCTTAATAGGTGCGATACAATGACCTTGTTAATTTATTGTACATAGACCCACGTTGATTTAAATCAGTTTGTTTTGTTCCGATCACCGATATACTTTGAGCAAGCCGATGACTACATTCCGGAGAGGTGCAAATGATTATATTAACTTGCGTATATGTATAATGCAACCTATTTCCCGTTTCACACCTTCCAAAAGGTGTGAATGACAAAAGAGTATAATCTATTAGCATTAGCATGATTATATGGATCATTGACAGGTGGTTGCGTGAGGACCAAGGAGATGGTTCTCTTGCTACACATCCTTATTTAATGATACCATTCGGTCACGGAACTCGTATGTGTGCCGGCAGACGATTTGCGGAACAAGATATGTACACAGCATTGACTCGGATTTTACAGAGATATCATCTTGAGCTGACTGACAAAGATGAGACCATGGAGCAGGTTTATCAGACTCTTCTCTTTCCCAAAAATCCGCTGAAAATTAGATTCCTCAAACGATAAAGATTTGAAAAAGAAATGAAGATAACTATGCATTTAATTTTACTACGATTATGTATGTATTTGGTTTATTATTTTTTATCAATTATTATTATGGTTATAAATACAATTATAAGCATGCGCGTCTAAAGATACATACGTGTCACGTGTAACGAATGATTTATTTATGGTTTCAATATACAACTTTCGAAAAACTGGCACTAATTGGGAGAAAAGTTAATTACATAATTTATCAGAATCATCACAAAACTTTGCTCAGTTACAATTATAATACGCTAAATACCATGTCACAGTATTTGAAAGAATTTGTGTAGTCCAAAATCTGCACAACATGGCAACGAGGAGATACTGATAAAAATATTGAATGCATATGGCAGACTAAATGAGACTATCGTAAGAAAAAAAGGTGTTTCTATAAATACGAATTCATTATTGTCGGATTAGAGGGCAAATGCTTATTTTCACTGGGAGATAAATGCTCTACGCACCAAAACCTTACTGAGCTCGGAAACTTGAATAAAAATAATTCTACTGTGCATTCGGGGATGGTATCATTTTGGTGCGTTCTTTCTTAACAAAGTCTGTAGCACATTTGTCCCATTGTCGGCTCTCGAGAGCCTGTAAAATGGCTGAGTTGGGATCCTTTGGCAATGTCAATGGCAAATGCTTCTGAGGAAGATCTTGTAATTTGGTATCGGACGTCGTAAACGGAATTGATTCTAGAGGCAGGAAACACTCTCCAAGAAAGTCGTTCCTCCCGAATAAGTCGTGATCTTTCAAAGTAAACATTATTATTCCTCCTGTTGACAACTCGTCCGGACACAATGGCCTACATTAATAATTGAAATAAATTTGTAAAACTGAAATTCTCAATTGAAATTTTCATTTTAAATTTGGTAGCTGATTTTGGAAAACTTACACTGAGTAAATTTCATCAAACAATGGAAATAATGTTTTCTTTTTAACTTTGCTTTTGTAAACGGCAGCGGTCGGAAAAGTTTCCTTCGGCACTAGCTTAACTTTCACGTAAGGGTCGCATTGTCCTAAACCAGTAAAACAATTAACCATTTATAATTCATTAATCCAAATCTGGACCCTTTCAGAGTTAAGAAAAGAAGGTACTGCAATATTAAAACATTCTTACCGTTTGTGTCATGTGGTCTGAGATTCCTTGCATTTAACAGTTCAACCCGCAAAGTGCGAATATCTTCGCAGTAATGAGCCCGTACAGTAAGAGCACCCAAATCTGACGTTTTGTTGGTTTTCTGGGTTTGCGTCTTGTATCTCTCTTGGTAATACTGCAATATTAGTTCTGGTGTATATTTACCATAAAATTCTATTAACCTCTGAATTTCCTGAATATTAGAGTTGTAGACTGAATCCATTTCTTCTGGTCCTTCTGGATAAAAGAAGTTTATGAGAATTTGGATCATGCAATGAATTTGCCTGAAGAAACTTGGTGGTCTTCGTTTCTATAATTGAAAGAGCACATTAGTTTCAAACAATGAAACCGCAAAGTTTATAAGACACATACATATTTATATACACATTTCATATCGCAAGGGAAAACAAATACCTCAATATTCGTAGTGATGAGGTAATGCAAGGCAACAGAGGCGTTTTCCCATAGTATAGCAAATACTTTATCAAATGTGGATGGCTTCAACTTATTCTTTAGTCTAATCAAGTTTTTGTCTAAATATTTTACTAGCTTCTCTACTCCATATTCCTCAGTTTCATTCTCGCAGCCTTCTAGAAGTAGCTTCTGAATTACTGGTCGCATCTAAATGAACAAATCAAAAGCAGATAGGATAATGGATACTAAAATACTTTCCTTTAAGTTTAATATACAACTAATTAACCTAATTTTGAATGAACCTAGTGCTTACCTTCAGACCAACTTTTTCTAGAACTTCAATAATTTTATTGTTGATATTCTCCGTAGCATTTTCCATCACAGTCGTCAGGGTTCGTTTGCATTGCTCTGCAACTGAAGGACCATTCTTTTCCGCAAGTTGCTCGAGTATCTTTGTCATACCTAACTTATCACTTATGGGCTTCATTTCTTCCGCTACCCATTCGATGTTGTTAATTGCCAAGCACAGCTAATAATAAATTATCATTACATGTTTAATTTGACATATTCTTTACATGAAAGACTACCTTTGCTCTATAATTTAGGTGTTAAATTCAGGAATAAATAAATCTAATTTACCTCATCCGAAATCTGATACTTTTCATCTGCTGTCTTTTCCATTTCCTCGACTTTCTTGCACGTCAAGTCTGCATAGAAAATGGTACATCTACAAAGATCCTAAAATAAAAAAGCAATTTCAGTCAAAGTTAATTTACATAGATATTTGTAAAAGTCGCAATATTTAGCCACAGCCATATCAACATACATCAAGAATTTTCGCAATGAAAGAATATGATCCTTCAACTTCCGGCCAGGAGAGCTGATTCCAAAATATTTCAATCTATAAATCAATGCATGTAATTTTAAAAGTTACTTCAGATAAGTAAATCTATCACGATGTTTTAAAATCGCCAACATTTTCTTTACGATTGCGATTTTAAAAAGTCACAACATATTTTCTTACTTGATGAAAGATATGCGCTGTATCCACCGCTGAGGAAGTGAATTGAACATAGTCATCAACGGGCTTGAGTGTGTCAAGTTGCACAGCCTTTCTGATACGGTTCATTGCTTTAAACCATGCAATGTCAAGCCATTGCGCGACCGTGGTATGGAACCAGTTGTGGAAGGTGCCATGTATGCAAAGATCTTTAGTGCCTTGTAGCTTTTCGGAAAGGCTATAAACGGCAAACATAATATTAAATACTTAAAATTAATAATGACATTATATGACAGCATCAACCAAGGTGTCATTTAAATACAACAGATTTTACGTTGACTTACTCTGCAAACTGTTTCACTGCTAAATACAACTCGAAAAGTGTTGTACCCATTGAAACATCCTTGTCTTGACAGCATCCATCGTCATTCTTCAAGTCCAAAGGTTTCAAGCTACCACAGATGTCTGCTATAACAGGCTTAACGATCTCAGAGTACTGTGATAAAATTAAGAAACCCATTTTATTAGCATCTAATTTGCATATAATGAGAAAGACATGAAAATGGTTAGGTATAGGTATATACATATTCACTTACCTTTTCGTCGTACACAAGGTATGTAATGTCAAAGTAGTCCACACCCAGTAACCTAAACAAATAACAATGTAATTAGCTCAATTGTGTCTGGATATTTTATGATCAAATTGGGAAGGAATCACTTATTATTTGCATTTAGCTAACAAAAATTTAAAATTGTGGCTAGAGCAAAATAATAGTTCATTAGTAAATAAAACCTTGTACTATGACCTTCAACTTACTCTTTGAAAACGCTGTGATGCATGTCAATACCCTTCCGCAAATCTGCAATGAGTAGCTGGGCAACTTTTATCATGTGTTCCACTTCTGACTCTTCCGCATTGGGGTTAAACTGTGCGATGCCTGTAAAACTGTGATTCAATTGAAAATTCATTCATGTTATTATCTATTTAATGTTATAAGATTACGTTACACGTATAAAATATACTAATCAAGAAAGAACACAACTTACAACTCATTGGCTCCTCGAGAGATCGCATTTTCTGTCTTTTCAATGATAAAGTCCACAGTAACTTTTGACTCAATTTCATTTCCCATCTTTGGTTTCTCTGTCAGGAATGTCTTCAACAACTCCAGCGTTCTGCGAAATTGAAGGAGTTGACATTGAGCATTTCATGAAAAAATTTGCACCCTAAGAAAATATCATGAAGTTACAATACATTATACGTACTTTAACATGTAATAAACTTGAGATGTAACGTTGGAACTTGTGATGAAACACTGGTGAATATTTCTAAAGAAAGTTACAAAATTTTCCACCAGCTTCTCTGTAGCAAACCAGAATTTCCTTATCTGAAATGCAGTAATTTAATAAATTAACAAGATAGCCAAATCTTTTTATTTCATAGCAAATCATTTTGACTAATAATCAAACATAGAACGTCAACGTAATTGACAATTAACACTCACCTCATCCTCACCAAATGACTGATTTTTTACATGTTGAACAACTGTTTGAAAGAGAGTCGGAAACAATTTTGCATTTAGTGGATGTTCGCACTGGACCCTTGTGTACACAAGCCATTGTGCAATATCAATCTCCTTTCGCGTCAGCCCCCCTTGAAGTTCCAAAGTCTTCAGGATAAAGGCAGACTTGTTGCTAAACTGTCCATCCCACTGGTACGCCTCCACATTCTCTTCATCCAGTTCATGAACAAGCATCAAATGAAGGACATGCCTATACTCTTGTGCAGCAACTTTCTTCTCCTTTTCTGCACCTAATGCCATTTTTAAATGTATATCTCCTTTCTTTTTATGCCCATTGCCATTTCTGCTTTCCAGTGGACACCACCGATCAATTCCTTCCGTTGGGAGATCCTGTTCATCGTTATATAGGTACTCATTAAATACATGGTTTCTCTTGGAAGGCAACCATTTTTACATACATTCTTCATTTGACGCAAATGTAAATACCTTCAAAGCTATCTTGAGACACCCTAAAAATTCATGACTGAGAATTTATCAAGTAATTAAAGGAATTACGCATCACTCCTCTGCACTCCTACACGTTCAACCATGCAATTGAAAGAGGCATATGCAGTTGCTCCGACTTGATTGTAACAAAACATTGTATGATGTATTTAGTAGTCACAAATACCGTTCGGCCTCTCTATTATTTACGCGTTCTATCTGTTCATCATCTTCTGTATGTATCTATTATGTTCAAATTATCTATGCATGCCATGTCTACGTAAGTAAATATCATGATTTTGGATAGTATCCAAGTTGCACTTTGAACGGAACCAGAGTGCAAGTTATAAACTTTAAATGTGTGTTATACTTCCCACTGACTGACTGAACTGAACACTTTTATTTATAAAACACATGAGAATAAAATGAAAACGATACACAAAAAGCTATCATAATCGTATGACCGAGCATTGGCCACACGAACAAAACGTTTTGTGCATGTTCCCAACATTAATATTTCATCTCAAGACACAATTAATGTCGACAGTATTTACTTGAGTATCATGTACGACGCAGTCAGTAGAGATGTAGCATGCATAGGATAAAGTCTAAATGTATAATTGTGAATGAATTCAAAAAGCGAAGACATATGCTACCTTACAGTATGTGTATGCATTGCATGTAATGTAATCATTCAGATTTGAGGCCTGTCAAGTGCCCAGACATCAAAGCAGTAAATGCCATTCATCATTTTAAACTGGTCATAAAACGGTTGTACTTACCAAACTTCAATATGGAGAACATCGTCTTGGGCATTAGTCACCGGTCTGTAATTATTTCATGAATGTGTCAGTTTCACTAAACAGGCACTTTAAATCTCTTGCTTTGATTAGAAAACAAATTGGATTATGAAGCTTACAATGAGAAGTACTCCCTCCAGACTGGATTTAATGTTTCGGGCTTCATCGATGTGTTATGCTTATTTCGTGGTGATACAAATATTGTACAAAATGGATCACTTAACCCTATAAAATTTAAATTAGTAACAATATATATGTAATAGTATGAATTACGCATTTCTAATAAAACTTCAAAACATCATGTAAACCTTTCTTATGTCAGATTTGATATCGTGATACTGTAATGATTATCTTACCGTTAACATCCTTTCCTTTAAGACCTTTCGCCTCCACCACCTCCAAGTTAAGAACCAATGGAGGGGCTTGTTTTTCTTTGGCATTATCCAGAAGTTTGGCATGCTTGTCATTGTCAATGTGAAATACTTGCTGCAAATGTGCAATCAAACCATCCGTCTCGGAAGGTTTCTCACGGAATCGTCGTGGGTGCACCAAAGCGTATAAAACTTCACTGTATAGGTCATCGATCTAAGAAAAGAACGCAATTAAAAAATCGATAAATTACAACTGACTTCAAACAAGTCTGTTCACAAAAGCATCTCTTGTACTACATAGCATATGTACATATTCATGTATTAAAAAGGTAGTTTGTAAATGCAGATGAGATGATTGATGTATCAGGAATTCTTCTACTGTACTAATGTTTCCCTATCTACGAAAGTGTAAAAATCAGACAAGCACAATTAATTTGGAAAGGTTCAAATCCGCCATCCATACAGTCACTTTGCGTCTCAGAGTACCGCAGGCATCCTCAGATTCTAATCTGCGGGCTGCAAAGTTCCTTCGAAGAATCTTTAATCGGCTCATTGTTCTCGGATATTATATTCTTTAAACGCTAATAACAGTTTAACATTAAAACATAAATGTATTTAAGTGTATAAACACTTTTGAGCGTGTGAAATTTTAATCTAGAGTTCACAGTAAATGAGAAAAACTCACACCTCACTTTAACTCTTTTACATGTACGGTAAACAAAAGCTTTTATAAACTAACAAAGAATTGCAATGAATTTTAGCGTCTTAATTACACCAGCAAATCACCAAATCACAAATTGCCCTAATTTTAAGATCCCACTGCCCTATTTCGGATATGACGCTTTTCGCAGTCTGCAAGATATCTGAGAGAGACACATAGAATGTAAATTCCCTTGCTAATTCAGAAAATGTCTTTCATTGTGTTTCTCCTGGTAAGAAATGGCAAACGGCACATCAGCAGTTTTTTATCCCTGCTTTTCCCTGACGGAGGTAAGGAATGAAACTGGCTATAGTTCTTTCCCCACATCGCATAAGAGATTACACAAACACCATGAAAGAACATACTGGCCTTTTTTCTTAAGTAGGTATAATACTGAGTTAGATATACTAAAAAGCAGCAGATGCTTTTAAAAAATCAGTGCAACCGATTCCTCTCTCTTGTATTACGTTCGGTGTATACAAAAAAGTATTTTTAAAAGCCCGAGAGAGTATAAGTAATGCGGCCAGACTTCTCTGTGCAAATCTTATCCTAACTGTGGCATCTCGAATGCATTTGTGTATTTTTTAAACCAGTAAAGTACTCTTAAAAAGCTAATTTTAGTTGGAGTATACACCAAGATATAGGGGGATTTATAGGAGTAATAAGCAAAGACTACGACCTTCATTGTCCCCATGATCTGGCTTCAATCCACTGCTCGCAATCTCGAACCAAACCTAAGTCTATGTAAAAACATGCAACACTTCAGCAGCCACTCTTAAGGAGAATAACTTTGAGCCTCAATTGAACTTAATGATGAGTTTCATTAAATGATGTTTAAGGGGTTGCACCATCATATCAAGTTTAAGTAAATCAACAGAATGTGTGTGATAGTGGGTGCATTAGAAGTGTGGCTATTTCTCTGATGGCATTAATAATGCTTTAGTGACAAGATAAAAGAATGTTTAAATGTACATGAGTGATGCATTTGGTAGAAGCAATCGAAAACAAAACTGTTTCGTTCTTATGTAATTTCCTACTGCAGGCATGGACGCATGTCTGAAACATTTAAACTTCAAGTAAGCCAGCACAGAATCGTACGGAATAAACATAACTTCATTTTGTATGTTTAAATTTTTATCAGTAAACATAACCGATGACTAGTGCTGTCATGTTAAAAATTTTGGACAAAACTGTTATCGATTTCTTCGACTTACTTACTGTTATTGTTAGTGTGTATTTGTTTAACATCACCTTTTTCTCAACTTCTCTTAATGACTTTCTTCTTTACATGATGAACATAAAATAGAATTTAAAAGATTCACAAAAAACTGATGGCTCTCTGACCTTGACATGTCAATTACTACGCAGACTTAATATATAATTATTATTACACATTAGCCAATTGTCATTCATATATATGGAAGCCACTTACTTATTGCAAAATTATTATTTTAACCAGATAATGCCTTCAAGCAGTAGACTGACGTTCTGGTGTAAACTAATAGACATTCAACATGCGCAACATAGTATATGAAAAGTACTTCCGGTAGAGCTACACCTAAGACATGCTAATACTGGAACATTAATAACGAGGAGTTCCCGTCTAATTTCACATTTTAAAAATGCAAAAACAACTGAATAAAATTTTCTACTAATTCTAACAAATGCGCATACTTACTGTTTACTTTCTGCACTCAAACAACAAGTCGTTTAAATTTTAAATAATGAGAGGATTATTCTCCTGTACACAATTTAAAAACTATTCTATTAACAAATGAGCTCATATGACAAAAACCTTAACATAAACTCAAGTAACCCCAAAATCTGTAGAGAACACCTAACATCCTTATGTAGCAGATACATAAATACTTCTAAAGGTCAAATGTCACTAGCAAACTGAAACATGCACTGAGATAATGATTAACACATATAGCTTAGGTACTTAAACTACTTTCCCCATTCCGTCTTAAGGAAAAGTAACCACTTCTTTAATATGATTTTAATACGTTAATATGAAATAATGCTTATTTAAAAAAATCTCGTTTACTAATATCAAACTTACATTCCATCCACCCAGCGTTGGCCATAGCTGGTCAGCAACTGTTCCATCCACATCGTCTGGTTGAAATTTAAACTCCTGAATTCTCTTCTTTTCACTATTTTCATATGAGATCCGAATGGAAGAAAATTTTTCGAAGAAATCCTCGTTTCCTTCATGGTCAGTGCTGTAATGAATAAACACAAATATATTTTTTACACCATCACTACTTTAACATATCATTTATTTAACATTTATTTCTAAAAGGATGTTTTGAGTTTTAAATCAATCATTTCAAATCAGGAATACGCATTGTATGCTTAATACCATTTTCTTCTCCTTCTTACAATATTCCGTCCCATTAAAGTATTTAAAAATCTAGTCAATGTCGAATCATTGGGAGGAGAATTCTTGATAATCATTTTTGTACTATATCATTTAAATCTTAAACCTAATTTCTGTAGTCACTCAAAAATATTGAAGTAGGTAGTTTAGTTCACATTCACATCTCCAACTTAGCACAAAAAGCAGCCGAAACAATAGCTATTTAAGTAATGGCACCAACCGGCAACCGTACACACCGAACCAAGAATAAAGTTGTAACAATGAAACTCTGAGAAAATGAGAACCGGAACTTCTAGATTATCTTGTAAAACCATACGACACCGTTTATTTAAGCCAAATATATGTATGTTCGTGTCTTATGTAGGAAGAAATAAAACTACAGACAGCGTGCATGCTGCAGAATATTTTATCTTGCAAAACTCTTGTTTCTTCAGTTTAAATATTCTACTGTACATTTACACACAGAAACATCTTTGAATTTGATGATCATGACGCACTCATACTTGGAAGGTAGTGATTCGGATAAAAGAACTAAGAAAAGAAACCTAAGCTAAACTAGGAGCAAAGTAGTTTACAGCGTCAACAACATCATTCTCATGCTATTTAGAATATTTCGGCCTTTATTGGTTCACGAAGTCTCTTCTCTATTTACATATATACCTTTTCTTTGCAACTTCCACATTGAAATTCATGAAAGATGTTTCTTT
>JAHZNG010004750.1:0-15087 GCA_027744375.1 Orchesellides sinensis
AGACTAGCATCACAGGTTAAGTAATCACTTACGGGTAGCAGACATCAAACGTATGGTTAGTCTGTTTGTCCTCAATTGTCCAAATATACGACATAAATAGTGATGGTAGAGCCAAAACTGTTGATATTAGCCAAATTCCTTGAGAAAAGTATAGACACCATGAAAGCCCCAGGATTAATATTTACCTTTAAACACTTACGTTATTTGTAATTACATTGTTGTACATACACAATAAGCATTTTCGAGACATATTTAAAATTCTAAAAGCGCACAAGATGAAAGTATGAACTAGAGCTTAATGTAGTGGTAGAATGATTAATCTACAAAGAAGTAGCATACTTACTATTAAATTGTGCATTTATTTACCTACGATTGTGATGCAAGTAATCCTAGTAGCCCTTCTAGCAGTAAGCTTCCGCATTGGATTTGAAATGGCATAGTATCTATCCGCTGAAAGAGCCGTGAGCGTAAAGACTGAAACGCCAATCGAAAGATCTTTTACAAATTCCGAAAACTTGCAAACAATCACTCTATACCAATAGATGTACACATTAATTAAATTAATGTAATAACATGAAGTATTTATTAGTATGTAATTGATTTGTGTGAAAGACGTAAAATCAAAACTATGGAAGCAGCGAATGCAAATGCTAACATTCAACTTAAACCAACCAGATTAGATTTAACTGATTAACGAACTTGACCTCTGTCATGTTCGGATCTAATCCTATGCCTTATTTCATGTACTTTAGTGAATCCTTTTTGAATTATGATAACAACAAGCAAGGACCAAGGACGCACGTCAGTAGTAATTACATAAAGCTTTTCAGCTTTGCTTTCGCTGCTATATAAACATACTTCAAGAGAAAGCAAGCAAAATAGTTAGGGCTACGAAGAAATGAGTATTAATCAAGCATGGAAGATCTTAGTTGAGCACACTACATAAAACATATTTTGATAAGATGCATATATTAAAAGTTTAAATGAATTTAAAAATGTTTTTGAGCAATATGTACATTATGTGAGAATATGTGTACTTTTCAATATACGATGATCAACGTTTTTCTCGGTATGAGTTCTTGTCGAAAAAACAACAACTCATAAACGTTACGTAACATACAGCATGTAGTAGGCTGACACAAAGGAAAAAGAAGAGGCTCTTGGAATAGAAGTATGGAGATTAAATAACGTCTTAAGTTTTTTTAAAACAATATCCACCAAGACCAAAAAATTGCTTAATATAGGTAATAGTTGCTTAAGCTTACATGTTGGGCACATTTCGCATGGATCTATGCTTCATGAAAATGATGATCAACGTCCCATTCCCGATTACCCCGATAACAAAAATAATTGCAAAGAGAAACGGGATGATGTATGTTTCAGGTCGCCGGCTGTATGGTACATAAATTTCATTTGAACTGAGTAGAGCTTCCGAAAGGTTGGTAGAGAAATTGGTTGTGATGAAACTGTTGGAAGATAAATTATCCACGTCTTTGTTTACACCATACTCACTATATTCCAGCCACCGCTGGCTTTCATTCCCCTTCAAATTGTTGTCCGAAAGAGTAGAGTCGTTGAAAGTCACCGATTCATCATAAATTAGGCTCATCTTGAGCTGTTGCTCTGCTGTTGTGACTTTGCCCTTTGCTTGAGATATGTTATTGGGAGTATTTTGAGAATTCCTTTACTTCATAAGCGGAAACGGTAGACTCAACAGAATACAAAAGCTTTCACGTCTTCATTCTGAATAAACAATTAACATCCAACAACAAATTTGAATTACAATTGATTAAGTGGAGAAGATTATACAAGAAGATAACTAACAGCAAATCTTGTCTAACACAACCAAATTCAGTTTTCTCACGGTAAATCATGCAAAGCAGTATTGGAAAGACAGGTGATGAAGGGTGGAGATGTACAACATATCAACTTCAAATATAATGTGTTTTCTAATTTAATGCAGATCCGATAAGTATCAAGCAAGAAAAAATACGGTGATCATAAGGTTTTTTTTCGTCTGCGAGGTTTCATTGCGCTCTTACCAAGCTGAAATTAAATTCAGTCATCTGTAATCCGTTCATGGCTACAGATTTACGTCAATGGTTACGTTACAGTGAAACGAACTTTTATATTATATTTATACAGGTAACAGGTATTCAGATATTCAGTACATGAGTATATGGCTAGTCGGCTCCTTATATCTTTGAAGTATTAGCTTTATTTAAATTCCACGATTTACTTTTTACCCAGATGCTTTCACAACTGGCATAAAATTACTTTATGGGATTCACTTTACTTTTAATATCTTCATTCCCCGAAATATCTCTAACTCTAGCAAAGCCTTTTGAATAAAACCAGGTAAAATTACGCTTGTGAGTATTGCTAAAGCAGTTATGCTTAGCATATATGGTATTGGTTTGGGAACTAAACATCAGTTAGAATTTAACAATAGTTTAGTCATTATTCTAATGAGCTTTTTTTTAGCAATACAGCATATTTGAAGCACCAAGGAAGACAGATATTCGGTAGTATGAGCAAACCGAAAGAAAGGTAGTGTCTACGTCTAGGCATTTCAGTCTCTTTTGTTGCCACATTACTCAATCTAGAATAGCTAATGTGTTTGTTTATTTCAATCTCGCCATGATCGAGATGGGAAATGGATATGAACGTTCTTGGGAAGTGGATATTTGAGATGAAAATGGATATTGGAAGAAATTATAATAAAGTATTTCTTAATGATATGAAATATTTTTCTTTTTGGCTACTACCCCTTTTGAACTAAAACGAAATTAATGTATGCTATTGCAAAGAATGAAATTCCAGAAATTGTTATTTGAATAAAAAACCAATTCTGTACATTTATACAAGTTTATAATGAAAGTAGCTTGTGGATTTTGAGAAGATTGAAGGTACAGAGAAAATAGTTAACTTTTAATTTAAAACAATCGCAATATAAAAGCACGTAGCAGAAGAACTAATGCCGTAGCCCTATCATTTTTTTCCATATCTACATTCGAACATTTTCGTTCACAGTATACATCATTCCTTACCATATTATATGCATTTGATCCACCGGATACAATGCTGGTGGAAAAGTGGAAAATTACAATTAGAATCTGGTATCCGCACGTTCTGACCATTAAAATTTCAATTATATTTTGGTAGTGACATGTGTCTAGGTGGTGCGGACTATACTATAAAGTATAGCCCCAACCTTTGCTCAAGCCACTTTAAGCCCATTGCAATCCTATGTACATAATATGGTAATGAATGGAGAAGAACTATTTGATAAGCTAGCCTCACGGAAAGTAAACGACAAATCACTCAAATCAGAACAGATATAGAAATCACAGGAGCTTCTAACATTTACCAGCGCTATAAGCAGCAGATATATAAAAGGCAGGCATCTTGTAAACAGCGCTACAAGCTATGCTAAGTTAATATAGGAATCTCAACAAACGATTTGACTATTCAGTTAATTATAAGTATCAATGCCATTAATTACCATATTTTGTTAATTTTGCCACTGACGAGGATTAAACCTCATAGTGCCTATTTAGAGTGAATACACATTGAATACCATACCACTCGACTAGGGTGCCCTTGTTTTAAATGCTAGGAGGCCCTTGGTAGTGATAAGTAACAAAGTAAAAATGATGATGTGCAGGGAAGATAATTGTTTTGATCGTGTAAGCCTTATAAAACGTTTTTAAAAATTGGTTTGTCCCTATCACGTGTAAATCTGTCTCAAACTCTTGTCTATTTTTTGTATTTTATTTTTTGTCGTCCTCGAATCTAATTTAAACGGATTATAGTATATTTACCTAAAATTTCAAAAATACTCTAGCTTTGTATGATGATTAGCTTCAAGGCATTTTTTGTAAAAGTTAATACTATAGCAAATAGTACGATACTTAAAATATTAGTTACAATCCTTTGGGCAGAAAATAAGTTGTGTGTATGTTAGAATAAAAAATGATTCGTATGTGCAGTTGTAAAAATTGACTGAATGCTACATCATTTAAATTTTAAAAATATATGTTATCTCAAAACAACTTTTCTCAGAATTGGGAATTAGAAAATGGGAAAACTTATAAATTCTAGTATCTTTCTTTTTTTAAATCAAGAAAGTAAGAAACACATAAGGTTGAAAAGCTATGTTAATAATTATATTACTTATTTGCATGAATCCATGATATGAACATACTTAAAAATAGACGTTGGAGATACAGTCCTAAATATGATTGTGAATTACTTACATTCTCCTTAACTTATGTGGTACAGGTGATACATGGAAGTTGCAAATGCCACAGTTTGTATGCTAAGTTCTGTGATTTCGGAGCATAGTAAAGAAGTAACATTCTAAAAAATGAGATACTCGCTGTGCAATGGTTATTTACACTGAGCTACAGGCAACGTGTACGCTATAGCCGATATGCAACACTATAGTGAGTAAGTGAGCGCCTGGGTGACGCACGTGCGTTGTATATAGCCGAGTGTAAATAGCCAATTCCCGAACAGTATTTACGAATATCTTTCATATAAGATCTTTTTGTAGTTTTCTTACCTTGATCTTGTCTGGTTTTTTTTTTTTTTTTTCGGGGATTTTTTTACTTGAATGAAATTGTGTGTGCAATAAAAGCCCTACACATTCCTTTTAAAACTCAGTAAATGTCAGCTCATTTATATTCCGCATACTCTAAATTGTTTAAAGTTGCTCAAAAGATTGCCTAGTTTTCTTTCTCGCTTACTCGCTGTTGTGCCTGTTTAGAAAGGCAGAAAAATACTTTAATGCAGTCCCACAATCACCCTAAAAATTCAATACCATCGCCATTCCAAAGTACTACAAAGTATATGTGGATTACCAATACCAATGAAGAGTAGCCCTAGCGTATTTGCCGGATTCCTAACAAACATTAGGTCTTTAGACCGCAGAGTTCATTCAAAGGATTATACATTTGCGCTAACAATGGTTTTCTTTGAACATTTTATTATGAATAAAACTAGATGACGTAAGACGTTATATCATCATAAAAAAATCAACAACATATGTATGCATTAGGCTTGAATGATTAAATGAGAAGAAGGCGCTAAAATATGACAAATAGTGTATAGTATGGGGTTAAGTTTTGTTGAATTTCCAAAAAATGCTTGCAATGGGTTGAATTAAAATTATAGATAATTTTATACGTCATAATTGTTTTAAAATTGACCACAATATGCTACAACCACTTAACTATTATTTTTAAGTACATTTACTTCTTAGGATTACATAGCGAGCATATTTATTAAGAGTACTTTTTGCAGACTTTCTTGAAAGTAAAAGAAAGAAAGAACGCATTCTTCATGAAAAATAATACAATATTTTTAGTAAATAACATAATATAAAACGAATTTACAGGTTAACTCCATTGGTCAATCTCAAGTTTCGAATAAAAAAGGAGAGCACAGCCAAACAATAGTACACTCAAGTATACCGCTTATATTCTTCTATACTCCTTTCATAAGCAGCTACCCATAAAAACCTACCGCACGTTGAAAAATGACTCCTCTGCTTTTCACCAGAGCTACAAAATGGGACATGCATCCAGGTGCACAGCCTACAAGGGTCTGGTTTTGGTATCAACTAATACTACGAAGTAGGTCTAGTCTAAACAAGCTTAGTCTGAGCTGTTACGTATACAACTTGCCAGACAGAGAAAGTGGAGTCTCGTATGAAGTTAAAAAGTAAACTGAATTCAACAGCTAAAATGTGAATAGATCATAACACAAGTAAATACTACCACAGGCATTGAATGGATCGAAATACAAGGTAGAATGTATTAAACCACCATTTACATATAAATTGTACCATCGTTTGTTACACGTGAAGCACTATTGAAGATTGAACAGTTTATGACCTGATTGCTAACAAAATACTCCGTATTTTAATTCCAATTTTTATTTGGATAATTTATCCAGTTGGATTTCATGTTTTTAAAATTGGTTTACATACGGTTTAGTATGTTTTTATAAAATATACCCGTGTATAAAACGCACCTTTAGCTATTGAACGACATATTAATGAAACGTTGGGTTTATTGGCCAAGGATTACAATACAAGATTCTCAGAATACCCCGTTTTCCTAAATGTACTTACCATGAACATTCCATACACCATGTAAATATAAGTATACAACACTTGTCAACATAGTCTTTTCTGATGATCCCGGTGCGCTCTTGATAAGAAGTATAGACGCAACATAATATTGATATGAGTGAGAACAAGACGTGGTATGTCCTTTCAAAGATCAGTCTCTTTTCCGAGCTTTCTCTTATGTATTGCGAGTACATTTGTGAGAAAGAACACAGATGTGCTCCGGAGTTCATGAAGAAAGGAGAGTTGGCAGAAAGCATCACACTGGGATAGTACTACAACACTTTAGTAAGGACTGTCAATCACATTCCAATGAAATTTCAGGATGAGCTTATAATATTATCAAATATATACTTTACTATAAGGAACAACACAAACGTAACGGGATGGCATCTACATTTTATAATTAATAAATATCCATATAATTTGTTTTCTACTACAACTTAGCAACAATGCTTCTCATATTATGATAAGGTCAGCAGATCAACTGCATTCCCTTAATAAATTTATTTTGTCTTCACATTTAGCTTAAAATTGAACAAATGCAATTGTTTTACTTATGTCAAGTTTTAATTCAACCCTTATCAGGTGACTTTGAAGACAGGTGGTAATGCCTCTCTAACCTAAAATGCATTACACATTTCTAACATTACTGGATTAATATGCTTCCAGGTGCACTGCCTGCAAAAAATCCAACTTTGCAAACGGATTTATATGCTATATTTATTACGTTGACAATGCAACGCGGAGCTACATACATTACATACTATTTTGGACTGAGAACATCACAGCAAAGCCCTAAACTTTTAAGCTGAATCATAACATTCGCAAACTCTGCTTTCACAGAATTTCTTCAATTATAGCAATTCCTTCAAAGCTTTTTTGTGGTATGCTATTACGTACCAACGCTAAAACATTTCACTACGAGCTTTTCCCACGTTTACATATATAATTTATGCTATCCCACAGAGAATCCCAGAACTACTCTAGACTTCATGGTGTTGTGAGCATGAGGGAGAAAGCAGTCTACTAGAATTCAATACTTCTTTCTATGTTATCCCTCAGAATAACATATTATAGATTTCTTTCCATATTTCAACAGCATTTTATAGTAACTTTCCAAATATTTCAATCTTTCAACTTTAACCTTTAACTATGACAACCCGATTGTAAATTTGTAACTAGTTTGCAGTCAATGGATTTGGGGCGACTTGATATGCACGCTTCTCATCTTTCTCCAGCATTAAGACATTACTGCATTCTCACTCAGCTTGTCTACTTTCACTGTTAATAGGTTCATGTAACTTTAACAAATACGTTATTACAAAACAATCTCATTTACCTTTTTTTCCTTCCTACCAGGTATATGCAAGTCGTATTATCCAAATCAATGTAACCGTGTTATAAAGATTATTTGTGCAGTTCGGATATTTTCTTCGGATTTACTGCTTCCCGTGGCTCTTCCTCACGTTCACGTTTCCCGGGACTCATAAATTATCCCGGGAACAATATCTGTACAATTTTTTCATGAATTTTGTCATCTTTTATGTGATTCCTTAACTTCTGTTTGTCGTTATATACAAATTGGACGAATCTTGTATAAAACCAATTACACAAAATCCTGCGGTCTCTCAGTTGGGAACATAAGTCTTTTTGCAGACTTTACTAAGCATGGTGAGAACAGAAATAACTTTTTAACTAATAATTACATAAGTTTCGTCAATCTAGGTCAGACTTGATTCTATTCTTGGGATGAATTCCAAGCGGTTTACGCTTTCTCCTCTATTCAATATTGCGTTTTTATTTACTATTCATGTACTCGTGAGAAAATTACATTTCCCAGTATTGTAGTTACGACCTTATTTCTTTCACCATCTCAAGCTGACTTACTCTAGTGAAAAGACATTGTCTGTGTTCCAGAGAAAGCTTTTATCTTACTAAACACAAAGTTATACATTCCCCCCCATTGTTTTCAACATATTCTTTATGTGCCATGTTTAAGGCTTTGGGCTACTCAGCTTACCACGAAAAAAATCGCACAGTATGACCTTCTAAATTTGTAAAGTCGTCGCATGTCTCGTTCGTTGAACTAGAATATCCGTAGATTTTGTACGTGTTCAATAAAAATCCACAACGGCGATAAGAATACTATACATCTGGAATACATAAGAATCGGAAGTAACATGTAAATCCCTTTTCCGAATATTTCATCAAAAATCTAAAAGTAACTCCTTTTATATCCCTTCATGTCAACTTCAAAAATTTAACAATGCTGATATACATTAGCGACTTTTCCAAATAACATAGTGTACACTTATGGATAATTCTATGGATATTTTTAGGTTCATTAAATACCAACAATATTTTTCCACGAAAGCATTCAATTTATGTGACAATAGTTTTCTCGATTGAAAATTTCTTCAACAATAACGATCTTTGTGTGAAATTTCATGCGATTAAATACAATCTAGGTGAAAACAACAGATGTTTTGGTTGTTACGTGTTTGGAATAAAATGAATATATCTGTTCGCTGTGACATAACTTACATACATTTTCGTTCATTGAAGAAAGTTTGCATCAAATATAATGTGTCTAACATCTATTTGAAATAACATCCATTTTAGGGAGTAGATTATATTCAAGTAATGTTCAATATGTAATGTTGCAGATAACATAAGTAAAGCACTATGGGAAATTGCAGGCAGCCTTGAAATACTCATATGAATTTTATAAGAATAAACAGTTTTTAATAGGATCCATTCCAATTGCATACAAATACTTAAAATATCACGCAAACCTTTGCCACTGCAAAATTCTTGATATGTTTGTCTGAATTATGGCTTAAAAGTTGAAAGTAATGCCAAACCTTTTTGCAATGACTCCGTAAGTGTAATACAAGGCGTGTGAACAAAAAGGTATTTTAAGTTTATAAGCGAATTCTTCTTAAGGCCTGACAGAGCAGATGAAAGAGTTCTTTGTATGGGCGATTTTGCAACCAAATGAAATATTTTTGATTCCATCCTGGAATTAAAGGTATTATTACAAGTATTACAGAATAGGAACGGCAATGTGGAATACTCAGAATAAACATCCAGAAGTATTAAGCTTTGCACTAGTTAGCTTCAATTTATGATTTGGAATTGTATGGATAAATGGCATTTTGTCAAAAAAAAGTTGTTGCAGGCAGTTTCTTTTGTATCTACCTCCTGAACAAAATCATGTTAAAAGCCTAAACATTTTCAGGTGGTCACAATGCTTGTCGCGGTTAATCCATGCCGTTTTCTGGCAACTATATCAAAGTATGCTGGTTTAGAATTCATTCCCACTCAAAATATATGGATTGGTTGCAAGACGTGTGTTTATATTGACAGGTAACACTTTTTTCATACTGTAAACGATTCATATTCCCATTCAGTCTGTCTTTGTCCGTTAATATTTTTGAAAACCTAAGATACTATAAATACATAGACGTGCGAAGTCCAAAACCAAAAAAGTTTGTACAGCTATTTTGTTGGGGACACCGATGATACGGCGATAGTATGGCAAAACTTCATATCTAACACATTGAATGCATTTGTTTTTAGCATAAATTCCCACACTATCTACATACGTTTTGAATTTTCAAAAATGTATAACCCCATTTTCATTATACTCTAAAATGGCGAAGTTTGATTTTGCCTGTAATATTAAAATTTCACGTACTTTAGAACTTTGATTTTTATAGTATGCATACAATATGTATGAAATTTCTGTTAATATCCAGCGTGGAAACAAACAACTGAAAAATTTAAGTAGGGCAGCTACCACCGCATATAATAATAAAATCCATTCTGTATTCTCGGCCTTTTCACAAGAATATTTGACGAAGATTTCGAAAAATCTGTAAACATGACAAGTCTATGTGCTTATGACATCTTTGGTTTTTTTAAATTGGCAGTTTGGTTGCTTCAATGCAGATGTTAGAAATTTTGAAAATTTCCTTGGATACCATAACAAAATCAAAGTTCA
This sequence comes from Orchesellides sinensis, assembly GCA_027744375.1. Classification (NCBI taxonomy): domain Eukaryota; kingdom Metazoa; phylum Arthropoda; class Collembola; order Entomobryomorpha; family Orchesellidae; genus Orchesellides; species Orchesellides sinensis. Next base: position 10,146 of record JAHZNG010004750.1, read on the forward strand.
CCCCGTTTTTAAACTCAAGGCTAGAATTATAAAAAACAAGTGGATCCAGTCGCATTGTAATATTTAAAGTGTAATTACATTTTGATTAGCTACTAACGCCGACAGATAGACCAATGCGTAGGTTGTATATGTAATAAAAGTATTAATTAACTATAATTTGTTACTTTTATTATTTAGAGTTGCGCAAAATGCATAAATAATATTTTCTAGGACGATATATGAGCAAAACATGGGTTATAACGTTTAACTTACATGATATCCTTGATACTATATTAGTATATTAATGTACTTTTGAATAAACATTTGAGAACTTGTACCTGACTCATTCATTAACTCATCATGGTTAAAACTTATTCAGCAATCATATTAGGAATTTGTGTATTTGTGAGAGTGGCAGCTGAAGATGCTTTATTGCCAGATGGACAAAAGGACATCACCAATAGCGAAACTGGATTAAATCAAAATAGCAGACGACTTTCAAACTGCGGTAATTTCATTTCTAGAAATTTGAAATAATTTTGTTTCAAGAAGAGAATTAAAAAAACATGATGTTCACTCGCATGCAGAATGCGGACAAGGACAAAATCATGAGGGCAGAGATAAACCCTGGAACGTTTTCCTGCATGTTCCTTTAGATCCATCCAAGAATATTTATACGGGGAAATTTGAAATAAAACATAAAGTCTGCACTGCGACAATTATAACATCCAACCTAATTATTTCGTCGAACAAGTGCCTATCGTTCCGTAATGCGACAGCCCCCTCCGTGCCCAAAGAAGAAGTAATGGTCACTGAGAAAAAACGAGTAGCTTCTGGCGAGAAGTTTACCGTTTTAAATATCATTTATAATACAGACTGCCAAGGGCATCTGCACCCAGCCGACTATGTTCTAATTCAACTGGAGACCGACTTCACTAAGCATCCCAGACTACGACCAATTTGCTTACCATCCGATGCCACTCTGGATTTAATTAATCAAGATGCATATTACTATGGTGCTTCTGGTGATCATTCAAAAAGCTTTATTGGAGAATTTCGTTATCTTCAGAATGGAATTCAAGATATTATTGATTGTATCAACGATACTGAATCTTTACACACTCCAAAGGGAAGCTTATTTTGTGCTGTGTTACCAAAGTCATTCAACGACGCCGACACTCCGGTAAAAACAATAGAATTTGGTTATTGTACGTTGGGATGTGGTAACTACGAAGTTTGTGTTTTGCTTAGATAACAGAGGGTGGCCCATTAGTTGTAATTTCAAAGGATACCTCGGAAAGTAATTTCCTTGTCGGTGTTTCAACAAAAGTTGGCATGATTACCACCTGGAACGGAGAATCCCATGAATTTTGTTACTTCACCAATCTTCTCCGTACGTTTAAATTAAGCTTTTTACAGTAAAATGTTTAATGCAAATTTTTAGCCTTTTACGATGTATAATACACCCATTGTTTTCGATAAATTAGCTTGGATAAGGTACATCGAGAAGCAAGCAAGTTATTGTGGAAGTCTCTGGTGTTCCACACCAAAGCTTCAACTGGGCCCAAAAACCACCTTGCAGCCTGGAAAGAGCCCATGGGATATTGAGGTGCCACCTGTTCGAGATGCGTCCTTGGACTGTAGTATGATTTTTTTTCACTTCTAAAAGCAACAATTTTCTCTTTATTGTTTAAAATCTAAAATACAATTATAGAATGTGGAATAAACAATGAGGACATACTGAGTGGGCGAATTATCGGTGGTGAGGAAGCAGTTCCATACGAGTTTGGTTGGATGGCACAACTTCGTGATTTATCGGAGCAGATTGTTCCAACAATAGGAGGCTGGTTTGGTTGTGGAGGTCAATAAGAAAAGAATCAAATAACCGCAAAAAATATTATTTGTTTGGGGTAATATATTTTACTTTAAATTTTTACAGGTTCAATAATCAACGATAGAATAATATTAACTGCGTAAGTTTAATCCTTGATTGGTTCCTTGAGGTGTTTGTGCTAAGGAACGCCATTTAAAAAAAATTACTTTAAATTAACGATATGGACCTATTTAGGTTAGGTGATTAAGTTAGTATTTTAAATAGGGCACATTGCGTCTTGAAACGCTTTGGTTATGACAAGAAGTATTGGGTTGGAAGTCGTATTGAAATTTTAGCGTCAGTCGTGAATACTCATGACAGGGATTTGACGACTACAAACCAGGTTTTGAACGTTACTGATATTGTGTTTCACCCGTTATTCACGTATGCTTAATATCAGCTCATGGAATTAAATTATTTAATAGAATTTAAAGTATTGTTGTGAGCCTTACATTTTAACAATATTTCCACGAATTTTTTAGATACGCCGATTCTGATTACGCGTATGACATTGGTAAGTAGAGCCGAAGTGGGACTTAACCATTTCTTGAAAAAAGGTTGACACTAATGATATAATAATACGTCCGAGATATATGGAGTTGGACTAATGCAGTTACGTCCGTGTTTTAAATTATAAAACAGGGTTTAAAAAACAAGTCCAAATCCATGTAACTGATGTATAAATTAAAACTGGCATTCAATGTTATCAAACAGAATAGCTTTTAGAAAAGCGCTTTTAAACCATCTTTGATTAGCTCTAGTTGTGCTAAAAGAGCCCCTAATATTTCCATCGGCTGGTCGCGGTATTCGTCCGATTTGTTTGCAAAAGCTTGGTGAACACATGGAAATTGCGGGAAAGAAAGGAATTGTAAATAATTATTGAATTTGTTAAAAATTATCCGTTGTGTATATCATTTCAAACTGTATCTAATTTATTTTTACCGTCAGGTTTCTGGATGGGGAAACACCAATCCTGTAAGCCAAAACGTTACAATAATCGAATAATATAATATATGTAATTAAACAATTAAGTGAGAAATTTTTATTAATCTTAATTACTTTTAGAACAAACATAGTAGTTTAGCAGATAAACTTAAAAAACTGGAAGTACCCTTGAGAGACAAGAAAGAGTGTGAAGCTTTTTACAACTCAAGTGTTGCAGATTTGTTTCTCTGTGCAGGAAGTCGTTTATTTGGAACATCTGTTGGTAGTGTAAGTGGGGTTTTTAAGGTCATTTAGCTTTTTAAAAGTATTTTATACCTTATCAATAATCTTACTGTTTTGCAGGGAGACTCAGGTAATTACCATTTAATTGATCACATCTTATTTTATTACCTTCCTATAATTTAGAAATATATTTCATGTGATTTCGTCAGGTAGCCCCCTCATTACAAAAAATGACAACGGTCGATGGTACCAGGTTGGTGTAGTAAGTGGAAGTGAGTCGTTTATCACTGCGGTATGTTTTAAAAAAGGTTCTAGTTTATGAACAAGCTAAATGAGAATATTGGTGTTTAGTTGAACTGTTAAATAAGGGAGAGGACAATGAAACGAATCTTGAGTTTTATACAAACGTTGAAAGTAAGCCGTGCAGTTCCATTTCATTCTGATTGATATTATTTACCTTACAAACACATGTTGTGCAACAATCACACTTTGGCATTGATTTCAGAATTCTTGCCGTTTATCGACTTCAACTCTCACCGGTTTGGAGCCAAATGGTGCAGAGGATGAGTTGTGTGCTGATATTCGCAGTCACACATATTGGAATTAAATGTTAACTTGAATTTATGAAAAGTATCGTTTTAAAATTTTTAGTAATGTGGACTTTATAACATAACATACCTTTGCAGTTATTAAGGTTCACCTCCTTTCTAATTAATATTACATTTACAATGTATTAGGTACTTGTGTAGAATAAATACTAGAGTCTCCGTGTAGTATATTAACCTGGTACTAGCAATGGGCTCTGCCTGTGAGCTAGTATACGAGTAAAAAGAGGCTTGGGATTGGAGGTCTTATTGGGATTGAGTATTATATTATGTTTGGAATTATTGTGCCAAAGAGTTAAAAGGGCTTTACATAGTGAATTGATATATTGGGCATAAAAGAGTTATTGGGCTTTTTTGCCAGAAAGTTAATCTCTCTGGTATCTAGCATCGTTCTGTTGATAATCCGCCGGCATCCGGCTGGTCTTTTTCGTGCAGATACATAAATCCGTCCGCTTCTGTCCATCAGCCTACAGCATACAGACCTGTACAGTCGTCCAGTTCGTAAACGGAAGCTTGCATTGGCCTAATTCCTTTTGCTTTGGTATTCGTTGTAACTAAGATAGGTTTTAAGGCCAAAAAGTTTTTAATTAGAGGTTATCTTCGCAGTCAATTAACAGCTGATAATCGCATGTACAAGTATATTACGTAAACACTTGCTTGCATCGCCAAAGTTCTGTTTGCAGTGCAATCTTGGGCAACGTTTACGGCCTGCATATTTTAAATTGGAGGTTATCTTCTTCGTTAATTAAATTATGATAATCTTCAATTAAAATTTCCTTCATGGTTTGTGATATGTCTATCGACGCGTATTTAAGAGTTAAGTTTAATGGTATAGTTTGTTTATGTGTAACGTTTGATAAGTACCTGTTATCAACTGATAAGCATATAAAAGCGTTTATGTAAACATTTGCTTGTATCGGCCTAGTTCTTTTTGCACTGGTATTATATGTCAAAGTTGCATTTGTATCAATGTCAAAGTAGCATCTTAGGCAATGCCAAAGTGGCATAAATGGCAATGTCAAAGAAGAATTATTGGCAATGTCAATAAATTAAATTTTTAAAAAATACGTTCTGGCATTTTTGGGAGTTTTACAACTTCTAGTTCATAAAAAGATTTGGTATTTGGTGTCTCCGTTATAACCTTGTGTTAAGTTCTGTGTCATCTCGTAATCATCCTCCATTTCTACTTTCATATTAAAAAGGTCCTTTCCAAAACCCATGTAACAGAAATGGGACTCTTAGTTGCAATCTCATAACTCAGTCAAGCCAGTTTTATTGGGAGACGATTGCATAAATAATTTGGAATTTTTCGGAAACT
>JAHZNG010004751.1:0-10670 GCA_027744375.1 Orchesellides sinensis
ACAACATTAAATCGGTATACATTTTTTCGTAAGGAATGCTAATGCTAAGCCTTGAGTAGTTTTTTAATTTTAATTTTTTAAATACGGATGGCTAAAAGATATGAGGGATTTTGTTCCTCAATATCTCGTTGCTGGTGATGATGACAATGATGACTCGACGTATTTATTCATCTGGTGAGTGAGCATATTTTATTCAAATAAAATGGACTAAATTACGAAGATCCTTGCTCTAGTTCTTTTCTTCATCAAACCACTTCTCACTGTAAAACAAAAGAAAAGAAACAAAGGCGATTAATAACACTTGATTGAACATAGACAAAATGAATCAATAACACAATAGATAATTGATTTGACTTTGATAGTGTGATTCAAAAAATATGTGAACATTAGGTGTGCGACCAAGGGGGTAGATGAATAGATTACGGAAGAAGTTATTATTTTCATATAATAAAAATGATAATAATATTTAAAGATGTGCATCAGTGCCAATGAAGCGTTTTTGTCTTGCGTGCATATAATGTTAGTAGAATCTTGCCTTATTGTTGCTTCACTGATATCATAACTATTCCATTTTGGTTAGTAGTTAGCGCAATATTATCGGCGAGAACCGGTTATTTGGTTGGCACTGCCAGCACTGTTCATACATTATCATTATCATCGCATTGTGTAAAAAATATATGCTTCGTGACTTGGTAAATAATCGCATATTTCGTAATGAATAATGTGATCATACTCAACTCATCCAAAAAGAATCATCATATTTTATAAGTGACCATAACTTACCATCCGGGGACAGATTCAGGATCTTCGCATTTGAAGTTGGCCTCATTGTACACTGTTCCAGGTGGGCAGGATCCCAATTGGGGCTGAATTCCATTTCTGCAAATGTAGAACTTTTGGCAGTCCTCTGGGTGTGGGTAGGTAGGATGAGGAAGGGGTCGGCCATTATTTCCAAGGACGTCAGCGTCTGGGCATGAGAAACCATCGGAAAGTTTTTCTGCAAAATCAAACGAATACATAAATATATATGATACATTTTAGTTACGGCCCGCATCAAACATAGTATGCAAATTGAGTCATCAGTTCTTATCAACATTTTATATTCGGATGGTATACCTTTCTTGCGGTTTTCCTTTTCGCAACCCTTGCGTTGAGCATCTTGTGGCCAGGTGCAGGTTCCTTGGTAGTCGTCGTAGATGAGACCACTGGGGCATGTCACAGTATTGGCTGTTCCATCAACACAATTGTAGAATTTGTCGCAAACTTGTGGATCTTCATGAGAGAAGTAGCCATTCTTTCTTGGGCACTGAACCGTGGACACAGCAGGTTCTACCGGTATTACATGAGGATAAAACGCAAGAAAAACATGTTTCGTTACATTTCACTAGATTAAGTGCATTTCTGCTTTGTAATCGTAATCATTAAATGCAAGCAATTGTATTTTTTGCTACGCTTAGATGTGTTATCATGCAAAACTTTTATATTTAGAATGGTTTGTGTAGGTCGGCTGAACACGCTTGTCAGCTTTTCTTTTGAGTTTAAAATCATGTATCGCAGCCAGGTTATTGTCGCAAATCAAGCTTGAGCGTGCGGTATAGTGAATGAGAACTGTCAAGTTGTCAAAAGTGCAGTTTTTATGAGTTGCTGAGCAGGATGCGATAAAAAATTAAAATAAAATAACGGGATTTTGTGCATCCCTTCAGCGATTCAGACCTAGTTAACCACTTTTGAACTGCAACAGATTACCTTCTGACCTGATTTACATAATGAATCTGATAATCAGTTGCCAATTGCATGGGATATGCAATATGGGATTGGGGCGACTCAAAAACGCGAGTTAAAAATATGATGCTTCGGGGTTACGTGAGTATAAAATCAAAATTTACTTACGAAGCTCTGTACGCTCTCCGCAGTCTACTGAGAAGGGAAGATCACAGCGTTCGTGGTTTGGACTCTTGACTTCGAACAAGAGACCATCTGGACAAAGTTTTTCTTCTGGGGCGCCTTCCACACACTCGTAATATTTGTCACACTGCTTTGGATCTGGGAAGAAGCCATTTGGTTCTGGGCATTTGAAGGCGGTGGCCAGCCCCACTAGAAATGATATAATAAGTTTCAAAATTAAAACGTAAAAATCACTAATTCAGCCAATACACGAGTCTCCCATGCTTAATAGCTGATTGCAAATTTGTTTAAAAAAAATCTTACAAAGGGCAAGGCAGACTACAATTGGAGCTCTGATCATGTTGAACTGTTCACGTCGAGAGAGAATTAGTGACTGGATGAAGTGGACTTGAAGTCGAAGTGAAATTTTTATCTCTTCTCGCAACTCTTCTTCTTCACCGTTCTTCCTCACTTCTTGCAATGTTTGCAACTTGCAACAATCAGCGAGCTACACCACGACTTGGTTTCAAAGTAAGGATGAGCGAAGATATACTATGCCTGTGCTTCTTCTGCACTGCTACAACAAACAATACCGACCACTTTAACAGACGAAACCTTTCTTTCACAATTTCAAATCACGAAGGTGATCTGTACTGTGGTATGATGGAAGTTACTAGTATAAAACTGTTTGATGATGGGGATATGGTTATTGAACAAAGTGGTCTAAGAATATACCTGCGATGTTGCATAAAGATTACTGTTGCAATGTGGAAGTAGCGCGTACACGACAATCGGTCTGTCGGAGAAGTCTCATTGGCGTTGCTATTTAATTTAGTGTACTTACTGTCATTATTGCCTTATATTGCAATCGTGACATGCCTGAATTTAAATCACGACGGATTCGAAGGGGCTTGGTTACGTGAATGAACATTAGTTTGTACTACACAACTGCTCTTATAGTTGTTTTTGCTCTGTCGTTTTTATACCTGGTAAAATGAGGGACTCTTGCAACAATAAATTTTTACAAAGCAATAATGGGCAATAGGTGTAAATCGCAAGTAACAAAATGTTATAATAGGTACTTGCCGTAATGTAAACATATAGACTGTTCATGCTAGTTTACGAGAAGGGATTGCAACCACTTGTTGTTGTCACAAGGAAGTTGTATTATGTCGATAAGGAATGTGAAGGAGAAAGACGAAAGACTCATATTTAGATATAAGCAAAGATTATAAATGAGGTTCGGCAAAAAAGGTTCCCTGACCAATACCACGATTTTAAAATAGCCTGGCATTGAAAAGTTTTGAAAAAAAAAACAAGCATTAAGGACACAACTGATCTATTTTGGGACTTGGGACTGAAACTTTCACATTATTCAATGTAAAACCATTTCAGATCTTAGGAAAACCTTGATCAGAGTAAAGGCATCTTTTAATAAAAGCAATGATGTAGAGAATCTAGGAAAAACCTTGAAGTGTGAATTTGGATATTAGAGTCTTGGGGAAAGTGATCTGCTTTTAGAAAACCCAATTTGTTCAATATATTGATTGGTATTTCTACAAAAGAGCTCTTTCATTTTTACCAACCGCTAAATGTCGTTTTTTCATGCTAGAACGAATATTGAAATTTGTTAATGTACATTTTTAAAATGAAAGCAGCGTTATGATTAAATTTCTTTTTAAAGCAGCACAGAAATAGGCATCCATATATCCTCCGATTTACACCACAAAGATATTTTAGACTCAACTGATGTAGTTCAGATTTCAGATCTGCAGTCATGAAGAGCAACATAATATGAGTGTAAAATGTGCATTTTTTGTGGGTAATCCAATAAAGTAAATTTTTATGCATTTAGTGAAGCGAATGCACTTTTTGATACTCAATGTTAAAATTCTTGTAGAAAACAAATGTGCATATGAACATTTACATACTTTACTCCGTTTGCAACAAGGTCATCATAACTCATCATAACGTGTGTAGTTTTTCATATCTTCCCAAAATTAAAATTGAAGTGCAATGTTCTACATTTTTTTAACCCTTCATTGAACAACAGCATCAGCCAATTAACCTTTTAAAAATACACCAGTTTTAGCTTCAAGTTGTGGGTCGGTCGGTACTGATGGCTGTTATAAAATGATGTATGTATGTATTGGTTTCAATTCATTAACTTGTTCGTACCCATAATGAGGATCTTACATGCGCAATGAAAGTATAAACACATTTCTCATGAAGAGTTGATGTATGAAGATTTACCAGGCTGTCTCCTTTCTAGACAATTCTTCTATTAAAAGGTTTGCTCTGCATTTCTATTCCAAACCCTACAAATTACAACCATTTCTAGGTTTTATGAACGATAATTACTATAATTATACGGGAAAATAGATATGCGACTAAGCGAAAAAAGAACAGGAACGACATTTTCATATCATCATCGTATTTCCTGAATCGGAAAACTGTGAAGGAAGGATTACAGTGCAGTGTTGCACCCAGACACACATGCATGCATCCCATTAGTAAACAAATGAAGGATTACATTATTTATATTGCTCTATTTGATATTGACCTCGTTGGTAATAATTAGAAGGTTAGATTTTTTCTTGAAATTTTTTATTAGTATCAAAAGGGAACTGGTAATACTGGTTTTTCTAAACAGACAATGCTTACACAGAGGCCTTCTACTTGTCAAACCCTGTCAGTAGTTTTTAAAGCGTAACAAACAAACAAGCCGATAATGATGCTTATTATGTGGGCTTTTAAAGTTGCAGGAATAACTAGGCGTAGATTTTAAGGTGTTACATTAACAATGCAAGACGAAGACTGTGGGAAACAGTTCATTTAGCTTACACTCAAATAGAGGTTTTAAAAACAATGTTTAATATCAGACAGTGCTGTCGGTCTAATAACCCAAAACCTAGTATATAACAAAAACAATAAATAAGCATGTTGACATTTTAAATTAATTCTAACCTTAGCACCTGTATAGTTTATGGACACATGTGAGCATGAATATCTTGATTTACTAACATCAATGAAACAAAACCTGTATTAGCCTCGAACTTTTTAATTATATGCTTCTTCTCCATGTTCTTAAGGCTACAGCGAGGTCACTGTGACCGTACAAATAAAGTATATTATTGATATGGTATGGTGTGAAACGGCAGTATATTGCAAATGAAACGAGTCCAAGCGTTTATGATCGACATTGTGCACGCGTCTTCATACATACATTTACACCTACTTAGTTCTTGTTTTATGCCTGATATGAAAACTCATCATGATGTTTGTTGAAATAAAAGAGATAATCAAAGTTGCGTCTACTTAAATATACGAAAATAAAAGCTACGAATGTACATTGTCATGATTCATGGCAGGCGATCTTTAATTTCAGTTTAAAAATTAAAATATTATTCTAGAGAATGCGGGACATTAATGCACTGTAACTTCAGAAAGGCGATCTTCGTCAGAGAAAAAATCATGCTGTCTGAAAGTCGACTTAGCCTGAATAAATGGTAAAATTCTTTCAGCATGTGTTTTTGATTGTGAAGACCTACAAGCAATAAACCGTACCGGGATCGCAAAACCAAAGTATATCCATTTTAGCGCAGTTGTGGCAAATGTGCGGATCTTGATTAGTGCTGTACAGATCCAACTCCAACAGCTGCGTTCATTTTCCATTTTCCTATGTTGTACATAAGCCAAGGGGTACCCCAAACATGAAAGGGTTTTATTATGATTGACTTGGATATTTGTGTCTCTATTCTGACTGGAGTTAACTGGGATTTCATTATGAACTCTATTTCTGCGATGGTCGGATTTCGTAAAGTATCTACAGAATAATAACATGTCATAATCATTGCCTTCGCTCCCAGTAGACGTGTCCGCATCTCCAGCCGATGAAGAGTCTTCATTGGGCGACAATCTTAATAATTCACAATGATAGCACTCACAGTTTCTTCTCTTCGAGCACCTCGCTAGCTTCCTATATCCTCTATATAGCTTATCGATTTCTACACTATTCAACGGTCTTTGGAGCTTTGTTTGTAACCTTTCTATCTCGTTTTGTGGTTTCTTCCGTTTTAATGTCTTTTGGGTACGTACTGACGAAGAAATTGAGGTGTTTGAGCGAAGTACAACAGATCTCTGTTTGTTAGCCAAATTATACTTTTTTGATGACTTGACTCGATTGATATTTGCTATCACGGTCTTCCGTTTACTCTCACACCTTTTGAATAGTTCGGGATTCTATAATAAAATTTATTAAAGAAAATGCTGCATTGTCACATTATGTACCCAACTAAATACGATATTGGTCAATGTTTATTAAGTATTCTTGCACTGACCTGCGTATAAATTTCATCGTTCGTGCAACACAGCTTCAAAGAATCCATTTAAAGCCATATCGGCGAAACGAAATACTCCAGACGATTCATACGATTTGAGGACTTTACCTTGATGAGTTTTATTGTGCGAACAAATACGTACGATAAAATACGGTGACTCATCTTATATTTTTGCAACTGCAACACAAATAATCGCAAAGTATCCATGAAAATTTAGTTTAGTTTTTAATAATGTACTTTTTTAATAAATCCACAAACATAAAAGCTTCATCTAACTATACTAAAACCTTACAAGTATATAACTAATAAATTCATGTGAAATCTGTTAGTGTTTTCACAATAAATCCATATAATAAACAGTAAAACGTTAAATGAGTAAAATGATGATACAGGCAGTTACGTGCTACTTTTGAAAATATTATTTGTACTTCAACGCTTTTTTACAGTAGACAAACCAAGAGCTGCTAGAGTACATAAGAGAAGATAACCAGATAATGTGAGCTGCTTTCAATCGACTAGTCTCTAAAATACTGGGAATGGAAAATGGAAGCAAGATAACTGTGTAATGTAATCACTATATGTTTACAAAGTACCACCAAATTAGAGTAGAAATAAGCATATTTTGTTTTCGTGATGAAGGAGGGCCTAAATCCTTTGCAAACTTGACATTTTAACGAGATATATAACGTACTTTCCGGAGTATTTCAAGATGTAACGTAAAAAGGGTTGCCGAAGATAAAATATCTTATGTCTATAACAATAGGGAACCTCTAGGTTATAAGATAGATTGCGCCGCGTTATATTGAAAGATTATTGGAAGTTGGGGTTTATGTATTGTACAGTCAATGAGTTAAGTGTTTCTACGAGCGGAACAATACATTACTTTGCCTTGTAATATGAGATTCGTTAAGACATGTTTTCTTACTTTCCTCTAATTTGTAAACTCATACAATATATTCTTTGAAACTTACGTTTACTCGTATTGCTACTTTGCTTCACCACTGCACCAATAATAATACCTTAGCCAAATGTCGGATTAAGTATATATCAACTTCAAAAACATCCATCTCATTGATGATAATTTTCTTTCGACAACAATTCCAAAATCTGTTGAGATTACATACTAACATTCACTGGTTCACTAAGTTTCACGTGCTTGCGTCACTTAAACACATAATATAATAGTTGGGAAATTGCTTTTCACTAATAACTAATAGCGTGTTCTAATTCAACTTATTTCTATTTTTGTCCTTAATATCGGCCCGCTGGTCATCCATTCTTTTCTCCTGCAACCGGGAAATTAAAGAGAAAAAGTCTTCATCCGGACAAGTCGGCCCTCTCTGAGTAGCAGACTGTGAAGGGAGAGTGCTCCTTTGGTCTTCCAAACGAGAGCCCTGTAGAATATTTAATATATACATAGAAGTTAAAGGCATTTGTATCAAAGCAAACCAACACGCCTTCTTACAAAACAAAGCTCAATTTCCCCATATTGATCGATTGTCGATTACCTGACAGCGCATTAACATATCAAAGAACTGATCATCCGGGCTAGCGGGCTCAGGTAAACTGGCTCTCTGTTCATCCATCCGTTTAGATTGCATTCCCCATATCATATCTAATAAGTCATCTGCCGTGTCACCTATGTGGTTAGATATCATGAGTTTAAAAAAGATTAGTATATTATGTAAAATTGAATGTGTAAAACTAAGTTGCAAAATTAATGTGTAATGCAAAATCAAAACTCATTCATAAACTCAGAAAATCATCCATACTTTTGTCAACAGCTGGTTTGGAAGAATACACTGGGACAGGGAGACTGTTGGCTCTAGCTGGGAGTGTTTTAGATTTCTTTTCTTTGTTTTCTTTATTCCCAGCAGTTCGGGGATTGTGCAAATGATTTTGTTTGAGTGATCCCTTTGAGACCAATGGCGGTTTTTGTTGACTGGATGAGTTCGAGGATGAAAACGGGATTCCGGAAGAGGACGGTCCAGCGTTACCCTTTAGCCTGGCCGATTCTTGGGGCATGGTACAACGTTGATCATCTAACCTATCTGCCTGCACCCTGCTAAGCATATCAAAGAATGCGTCTTGATCCTCTTCTTCTTCGTCTTCTGCTTCTGAATTTTTCGATGTGTTTAGGCTCTGATTCAGGGCATGAGGTGACTTGCTTCCTTTAAACAATACAGTTCCAACAGACATTGAACGTTGCTGTCTACTGCTGGTTTCTCCGGAGTTTTTATCTAGCTTTGTATCTGGTGTCATCCTTATGATATTCATCTCTTCCATTGACTTTCTTCTGTTATACTTGTGCTCTTCTTCTGAAGTAAGTGTTACATCATCATCTTGACCATCAGATATTCCTAAAACAGATAACAGAAGCGATTTTCTGTAGAAGACCATAATAAATATCCATATTAAAATAAAATTTGCCTTGAGCATCTGAAAAAAATCATGTAGCATCATCACATTAGTTTAATGAACATATCGTACTTGTAATGTTGAGCTGCAGTCTCAAAGTTTCCAGAGAAAACGTGAGCGTTTCCAAGATTCGTATAAGCTCGTCGCTGAGCGTTTTTATCGGCAAACTCTTTAGCGATCTCTAACCGTTTTTCATGATACTTGATTGCTTCTTCGAAATTTCCCATCAAGTAATGAACATTCCCTAAATTGCCACAGGCACGTCCTTCCGCTCCACGATCGCCTAGTTCCTTTGTTAATTCCATGTTGGCTCTAATAGAGATCAAAATATTTTTATCAAAATATGCAAATTCATAGATGTATCTACGCGTAATGGTTTTGGCATAAATACAGTAAATATAAGCCTTGACACCCAAGTGCGTCACACAAGTATATACTCCAAGTTTGCTCTGGTTTAGTGAATAGTAATGACGATGATTCATCATCAGTATCATAATAAATATGACAAAGAACCCTACATCACGATAATTCTGTTTATTCATGCTCTTCCACATTTTCGTCAGACGTAGAGAAGCTTTGGAATATCAACCAACCAAACCTAACTTAATATACTTAACTTACAAAAGAGTATTCTAAAGAAGCAATACCTGTCAATAAAGTCTCGTTTAATATGCGCAATGCATGTTAACACAAAAGATGCTACCGCATTACAAGCAATATGGCTTTTGAGATTAAACACTTGTGTCTTCACAATAAACCAAATTAAAAGTTTACTCAGCTGCATGCTGCATCAGAACGCATCCCGGTTCAAAACCAACATATTTTTCTCCATCTAGTACCGTGGTGATCCTTTTGAATTCATTAAATCATATTTCATCCTCAGCGTTGTAAATTCTGGCTACAAATGCGGATCATGAGTAGTTCAAGATATATTTGCGTAGTTTCTGCAAAATATCTGACTCAGATTTACAATCGATGCATGACTGTGCAAATGAGACACATCAATCAGTTCGATAGGAGGATTTAAAGATAGAATCTACAAAGTGACGCTATAGAAATTGAATAAATACGGATATTTGCTCGATAAAAATAGTAGTTTTGCAGTGGACAGAGAGATAGGTGAAGAATAGTGCCAGAATCATTGATCAAATTAAAACATTTTTAAAAATTCAAACAATGAATCAAGGGTCATTTGTCTTCATTATTTTTGGACTAATTATAACGATTGTAGCTCAGCCTCATGGGTATGACGATGACGGAGGTTAGTATTTTACTACTTTACAAATTTCTTTCTTGTACAAATGCATTCATATAACAATTTATCCACTGGTTCTTTTGTCTGTAGAAATGTCAGTGCCACGATCTCCGAAAATCCAGGGGCCTGACAAAGTGACTTTGCCTTACATAATTGGAAAGAGAATGAAGAATTTGACCTGCCATATTGAGGGATCACCTACGCCAACAGTAATCTGGTTAAAAGACGGACAGGTTAGGTAATCTTTATTATATACAGTACAATAAAACCATGTTGTCTATTAACGCATATTTAAGTTGTATGCTGGTTTACTCTTAACAGGAAATTCATGAAGACAAGGGTCCGTATAACATGACTTATAACGTAACAGACGGAACGGCAGAGTTAAAATTTCTGACGACTGCCTATAGCGACGACTCTTTTATTACTGGACATTTCACCTGTATTGCAGCAAATTTCTTGGGTAGAGCCCAAAAAGTATTTTACATTGAGGCAGTGGCGGATATAGAGTCAAGTTCTACAGCTGCAACAACGAGTAACTTTTCAACGACAACTAACACCTCTTTTAATAGCACGAATATTGTTCAGACGACCATTTCAATGGAAGCTACTACAAATTTCCCAATGTCATACAACAGTTCTACAAGGCCTACTAGTAATTACAACACTTCCACACATAAAAACACGTCCAACGTAAGCTCGGTTACATGGAAAGAGCTTCCAGTTACAGAAAGCTATAATTTAACATCGAAGAAGCCAATATAGGCTATAGT
>JAHZNG010004752.1:0-15030 GCA_027744375.1 Orchesellides sinensis
CTCCCATAATTCAAACCTCCAAATTCTCATAATTTTTAAAAGTATACACGATGGAATATTGCTTATCGTTCTCGTGCAATATCAAATACAAAAAAGCTTCCCAATTCAAGGATACTGAATTGAAAATCTACATACATACATAAAATGCTTCCAGCGTTATTGTTATAGTAGGAAGGTCAATAGATGACAACTTTGACTTTGTAGCATTAATATAAACTATGCCAATGGAATTTGGAAGGAAAGAAGACATAATTTGGACGTGACTCCGTGACTTTTTAAAAAAATTAATTCCTTCAAAGTGGGAATACTTTATGCTCTTTGCGTTATTAACATTTAGACATGTACCCTTGTGCTTGTCTGACTGATACAACTTGAAGGTATTCAAATAATAAGGCAGGCGAATGAAACAAGGGCAAAGGTTGAAGGAAATAGAACTTGGTTGATTTGATCACAATATACGAAACCAGACAAAGGGCAATTCATTCAAGTTCTGCATTTTCGTCAGATTAGGATTTGCAAAGTTGCGTTGCATAGATAGCCGGGAAAAACGAGGAGTGATTCGTACTATTAGTATAGTTTATACACTTTATACAAGGAAGAAACTACGTAATACTTAAGAAGCTTTATTACTAAACCTATTGTACGTACGTGTACATTTGTATATCATATACTTTTTACTCGTAGACTGTAGACCCATTCTTTGTACGAGTACATATGTATGGTCTCGAAAACCACACGAAGCTCCCGATCTTGATTCTCTTCGTTTTACATGCATAAAATATATCTAAAAAGACTTGCAATGCTGGCAAATGACTATGTACAATATATATACAGCCTGGTAGAGCACAGTAAAAAAGTAAAGTAAGCATGTAAGAAACTTTCTTCGATACTTCTCCGTGTGGCTGACGCAATCTAATAGTAAAAAATACCAACTACTCCACGTCCCCAGTTCACATTTGAGTAGACACCACTGCCACACTCACATCTCCTCTAACACAAGTCCAAAAACTGTACACTGTGTGTGTAATACCCACCGATCCAGTTCTACCACTTCCATCCTCTGCTGATATCCACCTGGTGTGGGATTGATTTCCCATACACGTTATAATATTTTGTGAGCACTGAATTTGATAATAGTATCCCCCTTCATCAAAGGTTACTTAGCCTGAATTCTGGAACGTCACATTTTCTCTAATCACCTTTAGTGTCTTGATTAATACTTTGAAATTTTTAATTTGAAGTAAAAAAGACTTTCAATTTGCTTACAGACTGAAGTATCATAAAATGCCAGAAAACGGAAGGCATAACGGCTACGCCATGCATAACGGCGTTGGATCAGCAAATGGACTTGCTGAAGCTAGTTTGGCAGAGGGGGAAACCTTCCTCTTTACATCGGAATCTGTCGGCGAGGGTCATCCTGGTAAGTGAATAGATTTTATTTTGTAATATAAGTATAAATGTGCGACACTTTCTCGTGTTCCTCATTCTCATCATTACTACGAGCAGTCTGCACTGTCTTGGTATGCGTACCATCATGTCTCACTGAACTTTCAGGCGAGACGAAAATAGTCCACTGGCCCACTAAAAAGCCGGATGTGTAGGAAGAAATTTTTAAAATCGCATAGATATGTTGCAGTATTAGACAGGTTTCATTACCGCTATATGCTTCAATAATACGATGACTTCATCCAATGCGTGTTTAGCATACTGTACGACATCAGTTCTAAAAGTTAATCTTAAGAATCACAATGTATATATACCTGATAGACCTTTTGGTTTTTGACAATCCTTAAGCAAGAAGTGGCAGGAGTATGAAGTTCTCAAATTTGATAAATATGCTTTATCTTCTCACATGTGCATGTTTCGTTACATGTGATTTGAGAAGTGGCATGGCATAATGAACTTTATTAAAAGCAGAATGCAAAGTCCAATTAAACATATGTACTATAAAATACAATACTCAAAGAGAATTTCCCTTCAAATTATATGTGCCTACATTTGTACTTAGGTACTTCGACATTTACCATTATCATCGCACTTTCCGTTGAAGATGAACTTCCTTGAATCAAATACTTACTATTCAAACCTATATAAGAATAGTCTCGGTTCATAACAATCATCTTGTCTTCTGTGACTAAAATAGTCAACACCCGTAGCAATGTTTGTGGCCAGCTAGTTGACCAAAAAACAAAAATCCCTGTGTATTTATACCTACTTAACCAAGTACATAAAAAAGGTCAGTAAGATAAAGACTTATATTTGCTACAAGCTCTCGCATTGCAACCACGTCTTTACTGCAATTGCATCCATTTATGTATCTCCTAAGCATGTGTGTAGATATATATATGAAGTAGGTATGCAATTAAAGAAGGTATTTAATAACAATTGTGGAGATTGGGGATTCACGATTTTGTACGCACAAATTTACGTGCCATGTAATGTGATGGTAATTACGATGAGAGCTACTACGTAGTCTGGTAGATTTGCAAACTGGTTTGTTACATATGAAAAGCTCAAATGGGATTTTTAGCTACTTTTATAGAGGCATTTCAACCCTTTCATGGCGTAACCTGTATGCATTACGCCTATTATTATCAATCATTGGTGGGGTAGTAGTAGCTATTGGGTCTAAAAGAATATATAATTATTTGAACGAATGCAAGAAAGCAAAAGTGACGAGTAAGATTTTGTTTTGACCATCCCCTCAGGGGAAAAATTTGTAAGACGCGTATGTCAGATTATTACGAAATTTCTGGAATGAGTTAATGCTTATGTTTAGGTAGGTGCCTTTAAAATCCCTCTCAAAAATATTTGGTAACATAAAACTACTGCGTAATAAATAATTATTGGGTTAATTTGTTATCAATATTCAGAATGGATTTTCAGTCATCTCCATTATTGTACATTGTACTCGGTCAAAGACAGATTATTATGACTTTATTTCAGTTAATATTACTAGAGACGCAGAAAAAACATCGTTTGTTTATGTAAAGATTAGAAAAAAATAATCGAATGCGTGATGAATTAGGAATTAATGTTCCATCCAAACTGGAGGAAAGTGTATAGATGTGACACGCTATAATAATCAAAGAATGGTAATCATAATCATGGGAAAACCAATTCTTCAAGATTTTTCCTGGAATAGACAATAGACGATGAAACACGTGTTGGTATCCATCAAATTACATCTTTCTTTAAAAATAACTTAATAAATCATGCATTGGGTCTGGGCGCATCAGCATAATTGCTTTTTGCAAGTCTGATTATTTATTTAAAGGCCAACAAATGACAAGTTGACTGTTACACAATACTATATCATAATGTTACATAATGTTCATATAATTTTTCTGCATAGAAAGGCACTTTTAGATCAAGACAGTAAAGGGCAACTAGATAGAGTTTTAAATTGAAATGTAGCAATGGTTATGTCATTCATTATGTGTAGCAAGCATTTGATATAACTAGGATGAAAAAGGGAAGATGGTTGCCTTTTCTAAATTTTGTGTCCAGCAGAATGTACTTTTACTACTTACATACGTACACAGTTGTGTAGATAAAGACCAAACGATTGCATTAAACAAAGTTGCAATGAGTAGGGATTGGCACTCCTTAATATTTGCGAGATATTTAATGCTTAAATTTTCTCACTACTTGTCATTCGATTTTTAAGATTTCTTATGAGGTATTGATAAGAAGTTGTATTTCTTAATGTTGTATTGGTTTTTTAGACATGAGGAGCTTTAAGCAAGCGAAGGTAATCACTCTCAGAGGTTTAAGAAAGTGGTCATGGGGTATTTTGTTGTCAACATTTTATGTATGTACGTTTACAAGTTAGTAAATCGAAATGAAAAAAGAATGTTGTTGTTCTGTTTGTCACTGAACTTGTTGAAAGAATGCGTAAAAGCTGACGTACAAAAACAAAGCATATTTGATTTGCGTATTTTATTGGTTTTAATATGCTGCATTTATGTTTGACCCCAGTATAGAAGTCACTATTACCAAAGCATGAACAAAAACACCAGCTCCCTAAGATACTCGTCAGAATGACAAGTCAAAGTTTTACGAAGTATTTCGTACTTTTATTACTTGAACTTGATTCGAAATTAAAGAAAAATGTAACAATACGTTTTAATATTGTGTAAGTAGGTTTCTACCAGGTGACTCCAGTAGGCTAGTTTAGTAGTATGAATGATTATGATTGAAATCCATACTTTTACGATTGGCAATACTATGTAAATGTTTTAATGATTTTCTCTTAAAATCTCTAGTGGTTCTGCAACATACATTGTATTCAATAGCTTTATTGTTTTTCAGAGAATGATTGAAATATTCTATGAGTCCATGCATTGCATGATATGTGCTGTAGTGTATACTTATCACCCTCGAGAAAAACCAGTTTATAGATTAAACGGTTGACGTACCACGTTGCCCTGACGTGATAACCTTCAAAACAGGATATATTCTTTCCTCCTTTCTTTAAATCAATGATTATCGCACAATACAGTCTAGTCTACGAAACAAGGGGAATCACATCAGTTGTCATCTACACGTGCAAAATCCCATAGGTTGTACAATTAATATGGATCTGAAGACTTCAACGATTTTGTAAAAAAACGCAACCAAGTAAATTTTCGTACCCAGAAGTTTCTTACTATATGTCCATCCACATATTAAAACTCTCGATTCAGAAAATCTTCAGTAAGCATGATTCTTCATTCATTTATGTGCTCAGCTACTGGAAATGTTAGCGAACAAAAACTTGGATAATGATCTTATCTATCATGGAAGAATGGAAATAATATAATGGTTTGTGAAACTTGATATGATATAGGGTAATTACAACGTTCCCCATAAACGTAATAAAAACACAGCACCAGAATTGTAGCAAATTGAATAGAAGCTCAAAGTAATTATCTCTTCCTTTTCCTTCACAAAAGCTAAGATATTATATACTTCGCACCTATTATTGCCATTGCAAGAATATGTTACATAAGACATTTTTTTAAGAATTATTATTGCATTCCTACATCAAAGAATTAAATGAGGATGAGTTGATACTTATTTTGCACCAAGTTTCGTACAATCATGACGGTTTGTCCTTGATTAAGGTGTAATTGTAATACCAGAGAGGGTTATATCAGGTTTGAAAAAATACAACAAACATGGTAAAATATGATGCATAGAGGTGCTTATGTGCGTCACACCAACGTGATTGTAGATGATAAAAAAGTAGTATATGCACTTACAACAGCTATTATATTGTAGATTTAGCTTTGCATTGTAAAATGCTGCTATGAAAATTTTCTTTGATTTCGTAAATCGGTTTATTGCAATACAACTTACGACAGAGCAAGTTAAATTACAACACATTTTAAGAAATACACATCTACTCAATACTCAGTTTGGGAAACTGTTTTATAAATCTATTTAAGCGCACAAGTGTTTATTTTTAACTTGATTATTATGCTATGCCTAGTTTATATGCGTAGTTTATTTCTGAAAAGCATCTTTGTTATAAATGCATGCGATATAATATTCATCATTTACATTATCTCAGCTCAAGCTATTTTTACTCATAAGCTAATTTTAAAGCAAACATATTTACTTTTACGTAGTAAAATTATGTATTCCGTACTAATAATAGCCAAATAGGCTCCGCTGGATCTCTGGACAAGAATGGAAATGTACAATACCAAGTGGAGTTATAAAATCGCGATCATAAAGGTCATCTTTCCAGGTTCCGTGATTGTAATTCCAAAAAGGTGTAGGTCTCTTAAGGTCATGTTCATGAAACGACTTTCTTATGTAAATCAACAAGTTATTTCTGTTTAGTACTCACTTTGTGTATGTTCTTTTAACTACATTTCCATTCATTCAAACCCTACCATATCCGGCATTTATACAAAAATCATTAGTTTGTTAGGACAAACTTAACTTTAAAACGGCTAATAGCCGGCGATCAGCAATATTAACTGAGGGAAGATCCGGTTGCTTAATTGATTAAATTAATCAATAAAGCTAATTATGTAATATAAAATGAAAGGAAACTGGACAGCATGTATTGGTGAATACTTTTAAAAAATGATTCAATTGATCAATACAAACAGTTTGACTGGTGGCTTGCAATATATTTGCCACAAATCCTAACGCATATACTATTAAGCATAAGATTTGTATTCATGCCATGCTCATTATGTATCATCGAGATAAGCGCATGGGCCATGGCGACTCAAAATTTTACACTAAGACTCTTTCGAATCTGTGACTGCATGGTTCTTTTAGGAGTGGAATGTAGTGGAATTTAAGAGATACATAATAGCAACAAGTACTTGTTCTAACTTCTAACGATCTAAAGAAGCTTAGTTGTAATGGTTCGAAGAATGAGGAATAAGATTGTAATGATACATCAAGTTTGAATGAATGAGACAGACCATTCATTTAACTAACTTACGTCATGCACATTAAAAAACCCCTCATTTTTGGAACGAACGGTACATTGTGTACACTTACTACACTACAGTAGTTCAGCTACGAAAGAAACATGAGTAAAAATTATGCTTTTATGCTTTCAGATAAAATGTGTGACCAGATCAGTGACGCCATTTTGGATGCCCATTTGAAACAAGATCCAAATGCCAAAGTTGCTTGTGGTAAGATACAAAGTGTCATAAGTTGCAAGTTGTCGTGATAAAGACCTCTTGTTTTTATGTAATATGCACATATGTACAACTGCAATTAGTTTTGCTTTACAATTTATTACAGAGACAGTTACGAAGACTGGAATGGTTTTGCTATGTGGAGAGATTACTTCAAAGGCAGTTGTTGACTATCAGAAGGTTGTTCGAGAGACAATTAAGCACATCGGTTATGACGACTCCTCAAAAGGTACGTTGTAACGAGGATGCATGCAATTCGTTATTTCAACAATATATATACAAGTTAAATGCGGAAATAAGTTTAATATACAAGCAAGGAGCTGCAAATCTGCCTTAATTAGAATGATGTCTTTCTACCGCGTGCGTACAAACTGCAATCTGCTGATAATTATTTGAAGTTTATATAAATTATTTGCCTTACAAGGGAGCAAGATTAAATGAAAAGCTTACTGCGCTAATGCAAAATTAAATTAAAGCATATTTAGGAGCATGGATATTGGGTATCAAACATGAATAATAAATTAGTCACTGCGATGCTGATACAAAATTGTTTATTTTTAAGATTATGAAAACTTCGGGTCATGTCAATTCTTTGGAAATTTTCCGCTTTTAATTTATTTAAGATTATTGATTGGCTCAATAAATGAGCTTTTGATGCGAATAACCCTGCTGCAAGCCCCCCAACACGACATTCCGGAAACTGCCTAATCGCTATTTTATTATTTGTCTTTGCCAATGATGGTGGTGCTTTTTATAGCGTTTTAATGGGAACTTTTTTAACTTTTAAGTTGTTTATTTTTGTATATAAAAAATCTTGGATTGTCCATGTGTGTTATCAGGGTACGACTTTAAGACTTGCAACCTTTTGGTAGCGCTGGAAGAGCAGTCCCCCGACATTGCGAATGGAGTTCACGAGGGTCGCGATGATTCAGATGTTGGGGCGGGTGATCAGGTGGATATTAAATTGCTATTGTTGAAAATGCTCTCTAATAAAAAAAGCAGTCCAGCAACCATATCTGTCATGTACTACGAATGAATAATATGGCCGCATTAAAGATTATTTTAACTTGCAAATGTAAAAAAAACTAAAAGAACGCAGGTATTAGGGTAACTCAAAAGGCTGTAGCTGTAGGAGTTAGGACTTAGGACAGGAAATTAAGGCAGATTTGTAAAATATGACCAAAAATGTGGTAATGCTGTATGAGCAAATGAAAAAATAACTTTTATATAATGCACAGGATTTGACCACAAAACTTGCAATATCTTAATGGCTGTGGAACAACAAAGCCCAGATATCGCTGCTGGAGTTCACGTGGACAGAAATCCGGAGGACATAGGTGCTGGGGATCAGGTCAGGGTCCTTTAGGTTTTTATGAGCCCGTGTACATGGGAATATTTGTAGATCACAAGCAAACTGCTTGTTCAGAGTTTGGAATGTTCTTGGTTTATATGTCTGTACTAAATCGCCTGTGTTATGTTCTTTTGTACATTTTTCTTTCTTCTGGAGCTATATCCTGTGTTTAAAAAATTACTCATGAGTAATATAGCACCTTCAGTGTTATAATATTAATGTTCGCATATAATTTTGCTGCATTTTGTGCAAATCACCTATATATTTGGTTGCTGGTTGCTGTTCATCATTTTATTTTGAAACCTTATCAGTTTGCATCTTAATGTTTTACATGTCTGATTTGTAGGGTCTTATGTTTGGATATGCTACTGATGAAACTGAGGAGTTTATGCCATTGACTGTGGTGCTGGCTCACAAGCTTAATGCTCGATTGTCTGAGCTAAGACGCGATGGAACATTCTGGTGGGCACGTCCAGATACAAAGACTCAGGCAAGTTATCAAGCAAAATACTTAAGTACCAGGAGGATATGGTGTTTTAGTAAATTTAGTTTGAACAATCTGGTAAATTTTCTATGTTTATAGGTTACTTGCGAATATTGCTTGGACCATGGAGCATGCGTTCCTATTCGTGTGCACTCTGTTGTGGTTAGCACCCAACACTCTGAGAAAATTCCGTTGGAACAGCTTCGTGAAGAAGTTATGACCCAAGTTATTAAGCATGTTATTCCTGCCAAGTATTTGGATGACTCTACCATTTATCATATTAACCCATGCGGCAACTTTATCATTGGAGGACCTATGGTAAGACTCGTCGTACACAATATGCTTAAAAATATTTATGAATAGACAGCAGATTATACCTCTATGCGGTCAATCGTAAAGGTAACCTTCGAAAAGTATGAATCTTTAAATGGAATGATAACTTTTTAAAATATCGTCTGCTCTAAATTTACATTTGTTAATAACAGTATAGGGTGTTACTGTAAATTAATTTTTGAGAACTGAGTTATGACAATGGTATTCTATGATTTCAGGGACTTGGAACTCCGTAAGCCAATTTATCAACAAACTAGTACCTATGGCCATTTCGGACGGAATATTTTCCCGTGGGAACAACCCAAGGACCTTGTCCTTTGATTTTCGTTTCTCAGGATAATACTTGAAGTTTTGCTGGTTACGGTCGCGGCTGCTAGAATTTCCTCTATTGCGGCAATACATACCAAAAGCTAACAGTAATATTATAACAGTAACTTTTCTTTACGTTAGGTATGTCTCCTGTAAGCTGTATAAGGAATATATTTAGATATAGGCCTTCTACTACACATATTATGTATTAGGTGTGCTGATCACTTCAGTAGTAGTGGATTTTAATATAAATGGTTAATGGCTATTATATGTGATTGACCAATAGTGTAAGTCTAAGTACTTTTCTTATAACGTTGTTTAAAAAATATATTGTTTTCCGTGCTAGGTAGTTGCTTTTTGGAAATCGTTCCAATCCAAATACATTTATAGATCATAGATCGATTATTGAAGACCTATTATTTTACAATTCTCGTATTTCGTTTGATTCAAGAATATTGTTATTTACTAGTTGTTTACTTTCTTACTGAAAACTGCACAACGTCAACATACGAAACCCTCTCCTGTTAAACTGTATGCGGGATTAAAAAAATGAAATTGATGGGTATGAGAATCTGTGGGCGTGTTTCTAATTTTCTTTAGGTTTAGACAAAGTCGACTATCTTACTGTTTTAACGTAGTAGATTATATTTCGTCGGGATTTCTCAAGATAGGATTTGCGTTATTTCTCAAGATGTAGCTCTTTAAGATAAGAGTTCAAAAATTGTTATAATTATTTTAGCTAAAGAATTATCGAGTTTTGGGTAAAAATCAAATATACCGTTCAGTACTTTTTAATGGGTTTACTTACGGAGAAAATTTAAGCAGTAATTCCAGAAATTTATAGGATATATATTATAAGTAGTTCTAAAGTTCTAAATACATTTCAATATTGTTAAATCGGTGTGATAATTTCAGAAATGTGTGATGTGGCACAAATTTCAGAATGGTATGGTTTTGAGAACGCATGATGAACTGTTGTTTGTACAAACAAACCAGAAAATAAATCAGATACTTTTCCTTTATAGAAATTAAAAAACAAGTCATATACAGGACTGATTAATCAATGCACGTCATCGATCAGCAATTCATACTTCATTAATCATTACTTGCATCTACTGAATTCTAATTCATGATACGTAGGTACCAAGTCCATTAACTTCCCAAAAAAAGTTTAATAAACTGCAAATCATCATTTAGACGTATCATCATTTATATTTATACAAATTTATTGCCGTCCAAAATTGAAAGAGGAAAAACAAGAAAACAATTACTCAAACTGTAATAAAACTTATAACATTACGAATTACAAATAATGGTAGCAAACAATGCAAGCTAATCCCTAGAATCCTAGAAACTGATTAACAATAATTTCTCACACAAACCGAAACGCTTCCTTACAAAACAAAATCGTTCTACACCCTAAATAGGCTTAATCTTAAAATGCAGACCAATAAGAGAAAATACGAGACACTTCAAATCCTGGACCAAGTAATAGAAGCAACGTAATCCTTCAGGATCCTTAGAGTTGTTCACATCCACCAATGAACCTATCTTTGAAGTAGTGAATGAGATGTGCTCTTCCCCATTTACTATCTCCAGCTCCTGCCTTCCCACACGATCTGGTACAGGCCATGCGCTGTCGTCTTCCTGTCAACCAAATAATTACATATAGTACCATTATAAAACATAAAACCTGCTCCCGAAATGCACCCATACTCATTTCAAATTCACAACACAAACCTTCATAATTTCAGAGTCTTCAACAACCCTCCTCAACTCATTAATAACTGCCTGTGAAACGTATACTTCCTTCCGGATCATCGTGTCATTTTTGTAGTTGGAGTTGTTAGCATAGCGTAGCTTGCCATCCGGGCGGAACTCAAATTCCAAAAATTCATGCCCAAACTTTCCTTTGTGGCCAACATAGTATCGAAGGTAGAAATCTCGTGACGCCATAATGCTCCTTCTTTTAAAAACTTCCTCTTAGATTTCCAAAACACCTAAAAAATATTCAATAAAAGTAAGTAAAGTCAAGACTATCACGATAAATACTTTAATTTACATTTTACATTTACAAATTAATTATTTAGTTTTCTACAAAATAAACAGAAACTTATTTACTTACCCGTACACTGTCTTCCCAGATGACCCAACAATTTAAATTTGATGGTTATCCCAAGATTTATTTTTAGCTGTTGGTAAACCTCCTAAAAAACTTTTGAAATCCTGTTTATAAATTTATTTTTAAGTACTAAATTGAAATAGAACTGACGGTGATGTGTATTGTCCCGACTGACTTACTAATTTCTCTCCTTTCATCCTATTTTATGATGCTTAAGCCGCTATATCAAATTTTCCACACATTCTAAATCTGGGGCATTTTGAGGTTACTCTACGGTTCTGATGTTGCACATGTATTGGGAATGCATAATACATTTCAAGCATGTATGTCATTGTCAAGTAAAGCTTTTTAGCTTCTATTTCTCTGATCTGTCGACCCTTTACAAAATCTCATTTTTAAGCTTTTATGAGAACATCTTCAAACATGCATCCTTGATTCCTGTTCTCTTTTTACTTCATGACTACTCATTAAATCTTCATTGCTATTGTTTTTTGTTTCAATTTCTACGCTTTAGTTATAATATTATACTTGTCATCAAAATTACATGTAGAAATATTACATGCGAAAGTTTGAAACGATGAAATGATGCTGGACTAAATGATGACAACTCTGCCCATGAAATGCCAGAAGGGATCTTAGTGACTTGTCCATACAAAGCTAAATATAAAAGGTACACAAGATATGTACGTATGTTATACATACATATTATACATATATGTGTTCGTAGTAAGGATCAAAAAAAGGGATCCTTTTTTTTTCAACAACCTTTCCATCTGTTTTGTATTTTCGGTTTTATATTTTTTCCAGCTTGCGTATGCGTGTATTTGCATTGAATACAGGCATGCATTCTTGCTTCCGCTTTCAGCAAGTAAAATAACTCTAATAGTAATGAACTAAGGGAAGAATCTAAAAGAGTTTTAATTTAAATGTTTTGAGAATGCAAGAAAGCTTTGGCATCATACAGATTCATTGAATTAGTATGCATATACCTCACCTGAATAAAATATGCAAGACGTAAGAAAAGATATTGCTTGTTTTTTGCATCATAGCATAACACTAATTTGTTAATACATTTTTGAGTATGCAAGGAGAAAGGGAGATGTATACATGAGAAAAGTTATCAAAAAGTACAAGGCCATTCGGACACTTTTGCTGAAATTCGGTACTGTCCGAGCCAATCTTGATGGAGAAAGTGACAAAAAACCGGGGAAAATGACGGCTGTGCACTACATATAGACATCAAGACAGTCAAGCTGGCTCCAAGAATATTGCAATAAAAAATGTTTAGCTTTTTTACTTGTGTGTTTCTCCTTACCTTATGACTGCTTGCAATTTTTTATGCGGAGTAAATAAGTGTTTGATATGTAGTCACTATTATTGTGTACAAAACAAGCAAAATGTGCTATTTGAATGGGAAAGCATTGGCATTGGCATGATCCGTGTAAAATGTGGGTCATACATATTCATATACATAGTATATGATCAGGTTAATTGACTGAATGTGTGAAAGTGATTAATATGTATATTGATAGGATATAATATGGACGGTGTATCATTTGTATTGTGATTGTGGGTTATGATATGCCATGATGTAAATATCATAATCTAAAGAGACAATGCTCGCGTAACCAACTAAATATTAGTGGCACTGGATGCCTCTGACTTTCTCAGGTGAAAGTGGAAAGATAATGAAGGACAGAGAAATGGAATTTGTGGCAAAAATGTGTTCGTTACTGTGACCGATGACCTAATAATTTGTTTTGGCTTTGGCCAAATATACCAGTTCTGTGATAAACGTACTCTCTATTGTTAAATTGATTCTTCCAGCAATACCTTGTGAATACATCCGCAATAACTGTTTTTGTTGTGACCTATCATTGTTATTAATAATAAGTTGTTATCGTTGTTGATCTACATTTCTAGTCCGTATTGTACTTTTAGTCGTTAATAGAAAGATTATAAGTATTTTTGTGGTTCTTTAGAACATTATAGATTGTAAAGGCATAATAAAGGTAAGATCTTAGACAACAGTAGCTCATCATTGTTATGCAAAGATTTCCATTCAACTAAATCTTCCCATTAATTGCACAGTCGATTACTTATCTAAAATAATAAAAACAAGTTATTGGATAATGATTTTTGCTGATTTTCTTATTTTCAGGCCATTAAGGACGTCAAATTCTATGTTGCCGATACGCAATATTCTACGAAACAGAAAAGATATACAATTCAATAGGAAAGCATTTGATACGACATTTTGAGCCTGAAGTCCAATTAGTTTCTTTAGTTGTGTTTTAGCTGCAACTGATTTCGTTATGCTTGTTTACTGCATCTTGACATTCAATAAAATGACAGCATCAGAAGTGGGACATTGTATTAGCAACTTTTGTTTTTGGGGTGGATTTAGGCATGATTAATTGATCTCAGTCTTAAAATGACTAATTGGGCAATAAGTAGCAACAGTCTTTAAAACCTTCACCATAAGTAAACCTTGTAACAATAGGAATGTCAAAATAGTAACGAAGAAATCAAGTTTAAATTAACGCTTGTTTACTAAACAAAGTATTAATAATATAAATACATGGTCTAAATAAAATAACGTGACTTGCATTAGACAACATTTTTCTTTATTATTAAACTTTCGTCCTAACAAAAGAATCTAGCAATATCCCAAAAACATGCCAGACGTCTTCAACGATTAATTGATCATAAGTGAAGTGAAAACACGAACTGTTCAGCTTCTCTTTTGTTGGTGCCATTTGAATACTCAATATGACTGATGAAAACGAAAATAGATCGCCTGTACTTTTCCATCAGAGAAAAGTTGTCGAACTAATTGGAGGACCACCATGGGGATTCAGAATACAAGGAGGCAAGGACTCCGCCATCCCTTTGAAAGTTGCTCGGGTTAGTTTGCTTGACATTTAATTGGCTTTGGCCTTTGAAACAATTAAGGAAAACAAAATGTAATTCTGCCTATTGTTAGAATCTTTTTTTAATGAACTCGGAAAATATTGTTTGTCTAGCTTTTGCTAAGAAAGATATGTATCAGTCATCATTAGATGCATTGTGTTCTGCGTAATTGAAGAAATCGGTATCCTAGATAATGTCGTCCTCGATATATTATTTATATTAATTATTAGAACCCATAATTGCTCTGTCGTTGTCAAGTTCTTCCGTTTCCTTTTTCTATTAATTGTTCCAAACTTACATTCGGTTACTTAATGTAGAGCAATGAAATTAGATTCGAATGGGTTTGAAACAACTTAAAATGCACCAATTCATGCATATGTTGGATATCTACTCAGCAACGACATTCTTGTTAAGAAATTATTGCGTAGTAAATAAATGCGTTATGTACGGAAGAGTTCATAAAGTTTGTTACATATGAAGGCGTGGGAGTAGGAAAAAGGAGCCAGATTATGTCATTTTAAAAACACAAGCATACAAATTGTTTTCTGAATGTGCGTACTATAACAGAACCGTAAAAGAGTGTATATTCCTAACTTGCGCACAAGCCCCCAATGACAATTTCAAAACGTAAATCTGAGGTCATTTTCGGTTTTTAGGCCGTGAATTTAATCATTTAATTTTAGGCCTCAAATTTTAATTTTTGGAGTTTTAATACATAGGAGTAAATGGGATTTTAAAAAATACTTTCAAAGTATCACGTTTTTTGGTACACTTTTTTCAACTTTTTAGAAAAAACTTTCTTGAAACAATTTCTCCAAAGAATTCTGCGGATGGGGTCGTTTTCAGAATTAAAAAATTCGAA
>JAHZNG010004753.1:0-10979 GCA_027744375.1 Orchesellides sinensis
GAGAGCAGTGACAGACAGACTGACAGACAGACTGACAGACAGACACCGCTAACGTTCCTAGTAACTTGCTAAATCGCAAGTTAATAAGTCTTGAGAAGGGTTGTAAAAAATCCACAGTCTCTTAGTCCCCCAGTTGGATAGATTTGAGAAAATCGAACGGTTTAAAAGTGGCAGTAAACTGATATTGGTCAATAATTCTAAAGTTTTTGTACGTGTTTGCATTAAAATCTAGATTAATACTGGTGGATATTTCATGTGTACTTACGCAAAGCAGGCAGATTCCAATCACGATCAAGCCAATCATTGCGGCTAACCATCTTGAATCAAATAAAAATGGTATTGGTGGTGGGATATTTGTATTTATACAAAGCTGAGTTGACACAGAGTATCTTAGTCATAGATTCATGTTATTTATATCTTTGTGTACCTTCCAATCCGATGTCCAAGAGGTCCGAAAAGATTTGTTCCGACTAAGTACGAGATAGACGCTGGTAAAAATGCAGCTCCCAGTTGCCATTTGGGTGCATCCATGGTGTCCATCATATAAATGGGTAAAGACGGCTCGAGCATTGCAATTCCCATGTTGGCAAATGTGATTGCACCTTTGACAGTTATCAAATAAAAATTAACCATATATTACAGTCAATAACCTAGCTATTCTTAACTTCGTGAACTTATTTGACTAGTGTGTGTACTGGCTATGATTTCATTGGGATTATCTATTAGGTTTTTAAATGTTAAGTGTAGGTATGTTAAAATAATCGGTAATTAATCAGGTAAGCCAGTCTAAATAGCCCCGAAATTGTATCTCATTTTTATTATGTATTTGTTGGCGTATGTGTAATAATAACTTCACTAATACACATTTTCCTATCATGGAAGATTAGCTTTGGAAGGAGAAAGTTAGAAGAAAGTTATGATGTGTGACTTGACTACAAGTAGTCCATTTTATTAATTACACAGTAATATAAATGTGCTTATAAATTAAGTGTTAGTAAGGCAAGAATTACTATTAATGCGCGTTTGATCGTAAATGATGGGTTTTAGAAAGTTCGCCTAAATTTCTAGATTGAATGGGTGATCGAAATCAAATTCGTAATTTCAATGCATCTAATTAAATATTTTTAAATCCAACTTAATTGTAAAAATAAACATGTATGTAAATAGTTTTGGAAGACCTGTTTGAATGAACTAAGGAACACAAAAGGCTAGCGATGGAAACCATTGTTGTAGTCGGTGGAAATAACCGTATATAGTTTTACATAAAAAAGACACTGCTATTGTATCCAGCAATTTTCAGCTAACTTCAAGTTGATCGATTGGACTTACGTCGTTGTTAAAGTGATATAAATAAATGTATATATTTACGGATTACAAAAGTAATTAGCATGCTTTTTCTAACTTCATCTCATAGTAAAAGGCTAACACTGCTGAAAACATTCTTTTGACTTCTCCATTTTCTCAACACATGATAAATGTTTGACATGCATTGTGTAATTGTGTATGCTCTCTTGCTGGGAGAAAGTAGAATTCCTAATTCTTTCACTCAATTGGCCAGTGTATTCACCTGCCATGACAAATGATCTTTCAGAATGCACTTGTTGAGCTAAAATGCTAAAAATATTTCCATCGTTTCAAGTGGCTTATGTACGTAGAGTGGAAATATTGGTATTGTAACATATCTTGTTTGGCATTTTGATTTTATTGTAAAGTGAGAAAATTGACTTTGTAGTACCTGCTGCGACAATGATGTATGGGTCCATTAGCAGTGCCTTGAGTGAGGGTGCATCAGCTTCCTGGCGAACAATCCCAGGTTTCAGCACGAGCAATTGAAGTACTACAAAAAATCAGCCATATACCAATACAACATTCCTAAACTTCTAAACAAGCAATCTTGCATTTCATACTTCGGTACAGCATTTCTTTTCCAATCTTCAAGGTACTGATTGCATTACCCACACACATGTACATAAAACGCAGTTGTGCATATTATGTGTAAAAGTACGTGACTTAAAGGGGTAGACCAACAGAAAACATATATACCTATATCACATGTGTCTTAATGCTTTTCGAGAAGCTACATTTCTTTCTTACATCAAAAACGATTTATGAGAATAAGCACAATGCAATGCACACTACAAATAAATGTTGCTACTAATCCATCTTACGGTGCAGTATTGCTCTTAAAATTTGTGGTAACATTACCCGAGACGCTGGAGCAAGATGAACCGATTCCTTGGAGTGCCCTTGCCACAAATAAGACTCCATATGACCTCCCGAACGCAAAAACTTGAGCCAACAAACACATTATACCATTCAGCACTTGCCAAGTATATAACCCAAATACAGAACTCATTCAGTTTACAAAACTTACTGATGGTTGACATGAACATAATAATGAACCCACAGAACATTGGTATGCTGTATCCTATTCTGTTGATTTTCAAATCGAATCATTGTATTAAACTAAACGTATAAGTTTTTATGAAATACCTTCTTTTAAAATCACATATTAATTTAAATTTTGGAAGTTACCTGTTTGTCAGTGGACCTACAAACGGATTTGCCAAAAGCTGAACGAATGCTTTTGAAGCAAACATAACACCTACTTCGACATTCTCTTCTGTGAGGTCTTTGTGTCTATCTAGCTTGCGTTGTCTCTCCCGGTTGTTCATTTCTATACCGTGCAAACCAAACAATACAATGTATAAAGAAGAACGCTCGACACTTAATAAAACGTCTTCCTTGAATATCGTATCAAATTATGTATATTATTCCCAAAGTAGTTGTTAAATATTTCAGCTAGGCTGGAATATTGCTAACCAGTTAGTGTCGGACCGGATGATCCATCACCGATGAAAGTTGTGTTGCCAGAGGATGCCGAAGGATGTGCCAAATCTGAATAGTTCTGCGGTTGGAATGCTGTGCCTCCTGGGTGGCGGATGGTGTAGAGAAATTCAGGGATAATGGGCACTAGAGATTTTTAAAACATAAATGCGATTATCAAATACAGATTTAATAGGGCATTACCCCTCTCTCGACAACATTTTTAATTGTTTAGGAAAGAGTTTCTTTCGGTTAATCATAATTTGATTAGAGAACGTTAATCTATCAACAATCTAAACGTATGAGCACTGAGCACTTTTCTATGCACACGTATACCTTATGAATCTTCTTATGAATGAAATTTTAACAGGTTTCTTAGCTGATTTAGTATTATTGGAGAAAGTATTTGTTTCAAATGCTTGGAAAAGTTAACTGTTGAGTCAAGCAAACAAGTGGAAAGGAAATAGAGACGAGGAGCGGATGTCCAGGGGGAAACTTCCAGGATCAACTTTACCTTCGTTTTCTCCAGAGATTTAAGTAAACACTATAGAGTAACTGGAATTAGGGTTAAGAAACAAAATATGAAGAAGCGGAAGCTGGGTGAATGTCATGATCAATGCTTTATGTCATTAATCCTTTTAAATTCATCCCTTTAGTTGTTCTTCCAACTTCTGCGATAGTTCCATTACTGCATCAAATAAATCTTGGGCTTTCTTTTTTTAAACTTGTAGATTTTAATAACTTACATAACCATCAACATTGGATTTCCTCACATTATATTTACTCAAGTTATTATTTTCTAGATATTTTCCAGTGAAATATCGTAAAAAAGAATAAACGGCAAGAATCTCGCTATGATAGCACTTGAGTAGATAAAAGTAACAGCGAAACTAAGAGTTCTTAAGGTTCAAGTTGAACGGATGTATATTGAAGATATGAAGCGCTTCAAGAAGCCAAAAGCATAGGAACAAGTAAAATAAATACTAACCATGTATACTTACTCAAATTTAAGATAACATCATACATTTATGAATGCTAACAAATGGAATGATTTTTATATCGTTTCTTGAAAAATTACTTGAGGGTTGGTAAAGACAGGAACTATTCTCTATTATTTTCTCTATAAATAACTACGTATGTAATGTGTATATATCTATCCGTACATTTTTACTGCATAATTTGCAATTCTTATGTTTTTGGTGGTTAAACCAAAGAGACATGAATCGAATAAGGCTCTTTAGAGAGACCGGGTTTTGTGATGATTGAAAAGAAAGGTATTTATTTAAATTAAGCCATTTCCAATTAAAAATAGGGGAAACAATGCTTTTTAAACTCTTTAGTTTTGATAATAAATGTTCGACTTCAAAGTTTAAAATCATTATATACCATAAGTCAAAGACACATTTGTTAATCCTGCGTAAACGTTTCTATTCCGGTGATAGAAAATTTCTCATTTATATATAAATTTGCTACATATGGGGCAGACAATTCAACCGAGAATTTACCAGACCAAATATGGATTAGTGAACACACTGAAACTTTCTGATTTTGTTGCGAATATGCGAAGATAGCTGGTTTGAGATAAATATCTCTACTACATCTGTCTGTATAGGATGGTATTTGGATGAAAGCGATTTATTTTTGCAATTTTTTCGCAATCTCATTGGATTTAATCTAGTTTTGGAAAGAGCTTTTGTTTCTTTCGCACTGAATCAAATATTGAGATTGAAAAGTGATTCCAGAACAGAAGTTTCGTCAGTGCCCCAGCAGCATAATATTTATAATGATAACAACAATGCTTACAGATATAAAATAGATTTCAATATATTTATGAACTATTTCCATCGTATTACAATTCTTCCACTAAACTATCCTAGTCTATCTCAAAACCAAAAGTAATTACGTGTAAGTAGGCCTGCTTATATGTATGTGCCATTGAACAGGCGGAAGCAGATGCTCTTTCTTCTAAATGAGGTTGCTGTCTTTTGTATTCCAACCATTTATTAACTTTTCCATTACCTTGAGGGGAAGCAGCATACACCTACAAAAATGTATGTTATGTGCATTATACAATCTTTACTAGCGAGATGCCTCGTTACCATCTATAAAAATTTTCTTCTCCTTTCTCCCTGAGCATTGTTATATTTTATCAACTACATGTCAGCGAGAAAGAGAGAAAGTAGGAGCAGACAAAAAAAAGTGAATACTTGACTATAATAGTCGTGCAAATGGAATCAGGTACATATATTCATTCATACCAAGCATTCACTCTACTCTGTCCGTGAAATTCCATCGCATTGCTATTGTAAGTAAGAAAATCTTGACTTACTATTCGTCAGAATATAAGAATAGAACAGAACAAACGTATTCCTACATAAAAATGTGTAAGCAGAGCAGTTGTAGAAGTGCAATTTACGACTTTGTAGTTGCTTCTTTAATGTACCACCACTTTTCCGACTGATGCTTTTGTACTTAAATTCCATGACCATAAAATGGGAGATCTTGTAGAGGAGAGAAATTCATTCTCTTTTTTTATGTTATGCAACCTTTATTACTGTGTTGAGGAGCATTATACGTAGTGAAGAGCGTCGTTATTTCAATTTCTCAATAATTTACCCAACAAGACTTCTTCAGTCATTCCCCCTTTATCAATCCTACTCTAACATGTTGAATCAAGACTAAATGGCTGTTGTTAAATGATCCCTTTCATCATCGCGTACTTGTAGTAAAAAAATTCAATTCAATTAAAATGTAATGCACTCTTGTCCCAAGCAGACGTATAACATTTTGCATGCGTTTGTGCCCATTCAGGGCTAACAGAGACAAGGTACCTA
This sequence comes from Orchesellides sinensis, assembly GCA_027744375.1. Lineage (NCBI taxonomy): Eukaryota > Metazoa > Arthropoda > Collembola > Entomobryomorpha > Orchesellidae > Orchesellides > Orchesellides sinensis. The sequence continues at coordinate 5,661 of JAHZNG010004753.1, forward strand.
TAGAATATTCGTTTAGCTCTAGCTTACAAACAGCAAAACCTTTAAAGGCTTTCATCTTGCTTCATCTTTTATCCGTCACGATCCAAAACACACGACTCTCGAATGCATAAACGAATGTCAAAAAATGAATGGCCTTATTGAATTTTAGCATGTTTTAAGCAAGCGTAAAACTTTCCTCACACTTCTTATGTAGTTAAGGTGTTTCTGTGACGCCAACTGACTAGCCTGTGTGTGACGCCTTTAATACATAGTTAAAGTTGGTGTCAACACTTAAAAGGTCAACACAACATGGGGCTTGGCTATGTCCGTTTAAGTCTATCCGGCTGCACATATCTACACTTTCCCCGATCAAATGTCCAAAATGAGTGGGTAGTTTCACCCGTTCGTTGCTGGGCTTTCACTCTCTCTTTTTTTATTGACCACTTCTCTGATTTCATGCAATTCCATCCCCTTTGTTTACTGTCTTCTCTTGTATACTCGTATGTTATGCACTCATCGACGTGCAAAGTGAAGTGGGTAGTGGTAGACTAGCAAATAATCATATTCTGCTAGCTCTTACTTTACACGCCTTTTGCTCTCTCAAACTACTTATATTTATTGCAAAAGATGAAGAAAACCCTCTATCATCCTCATCCATTTACATTGCAATGTGTAATGTAAGTACGTGTTTCTAACATCACGCAATAAGCGGTCTCTCTCCTTTTCTTTTGTAATAAATAACATCTACTAGTGTAGTATCCTAACATAACCTAAATAACACTTGACTTCCGTGCTGTCTTTTCCCCCTTTCACCAGAAAAAAGGCAATACTTTGGAGCACCTTATTTTTATTTCAGAAGAAAGAGTGTTCTTAGGTATTAATGTAGTGATCTTCGGAGAGGCGTTCTATTCCCCATGTATGTTTTTTAGTTTTTCTGCTTACTGCTTTCATTTCATGAGATTCCTCCTCATCAATTCAGCACACTATAATAAATTTTATCGATTTGCCATTCAGTCACTTGTGTTACAAAAGCTCCCTTTGCATTGGTGAGTATCCTGCTGGCCTTTATAAGTAAAACAGGACTCAGTAGTGGCGACGTACAATAGAATGCCATCATACGAATTTATTTTCAAGGCACTGAGATGCTCGTAAGAATACATATGTAATAGGTGCATATGAGCATTTGATAATACATAGTTTAACCTCCATCACTAGTATATAGTATTTTTAGACGTTCGACAGAAGTGCACAAATAACTGACTGAAGTACTATGAGGTCATTCTATCATATATATAGGGGAGTTCACCTAGCTCCAAAGATAGGGGATAAGAGAGACAAGAGGAAGACAAAAAGGAGTGAGGAATGCTCTTATTCATCCTTTTATTTCAAGACTTCAACACCTTCAGCATTCCATTCATGGAAAAGCATGCAACATTAAATGTATGTATGGTTCACTCGAATATTTCGAGTAAAGACACGTCTGACGAAGGAAACTCTGAAAGAGAGAAGAACTAACGAAGGATGATGATATATACTACGTCCGCTGCAATGTACCTCCTCATAAAACAGATTAAAAGACGTTATTGATAAAAGTAATGACGAGGTGAAAGCAGTTCATGCGGGACTGGATAAAAACGTATACAAAGCGCACTCACGTATATACAGTTTTGTTCAAAAACGTTGTTTTATTTTCTCTAAGAATAGAGCAACAACTAACATCTACCTATATATTGTATGGTGGTGGTGAAATTGATTCACTCAGATGTTCTATTGCGTGGCATATAGTGTTCTGCATAAGGGTACTTTCATCTCACAAGCATGTATGGGATATGTCGGATTTGGGGTTGCTCATGCTTCTTTGTAAATTGGGCAATAGATATGCTGTACCAAATTGTAGCATAAAGTCGTTTGTGAGCAGCTTTGATAGGGAAAAAGAGAAGCAAGTGTCATGTGACGTTTTAATTCAAAGAATTGGCCTTTCTCTGTGTTAAAGTATTGCAATCACCTGTATATTGGTAAGTCTGTTGCTCTACAGACCTTTCTGAAGTGTTAGAGTGGACTGGTTTTCGTTAAAGTATCTATTATCTATATGAATAGAGCCTAAATTTACGAACTGATGTAGTGAAGGAAGCGTATATATTGCTTGCATTTCTTCCACTTTCATTCACAGGCAGCGTCGTAACAATACTTTGCGTTTACGGATGGATTCCTTGCTTTGCAATATACCATTTGCGTTACTGGTTTTCTCGTGAAAAAGCCTGGAATATGATTATATAACAAAAATTCAGAACTGCATCAGTTGTCACGCTTTTTTGGTGATCCGATTCGTCCTACCATGTATTTACGAGTCCGTTGGAACCAGATAGAACCATATTCGTCGCCAAAAAATGTAATAAAAGAACTGAGAACTAATCATGCGGGGTTTAGATTTGGAAGTAAGCAACACAGTTGCGTTTTTGGCAACATATCGTATGAAAACAATAATATGCAATCATTCAGTTCATATTAAATGTGAAGCTAGTCGTTTCAACGTTACCCAGAATATTGACGAAATGTTAGTCTGACAATTTTGGCCTGTTCAACTTTCACCTGAAAACTTTTACTTTCACCATATAGGTCGTAATAGATGCCGAATTTCGCTTTATTAGGCAAGAATAGAAGATTTTGTGGGAGTATTTTTTATACTATTCCTGTAAGCTTCTATCAACCCAGATTATTAAGACTTCTCTACGATTGCTGCAAAGATTAGAATTCCAGACAAGGTCTTAGTCATTATATTATTGATAGGTGAGCACTTTACTGTAGGGGATCCACTGATCTCCTCATGAATTGTATTCTAGTTTGCTGGTTCCTCTGCTAAAAGACTATTCAATCTAAAAAAAACTCACGCAGTTTCCTCCTGTCAGTCATTTTCCAATATATAGCTTACTGTAGATACCTTTGGAATGTCAACTTTGGTTCTTGTTAAGATACTAGATAGACAATAAAGGATCCTTTATGATTTAAAACTGATTAGCAACTTTAATAGAAATCTACCACATTTGTATACACCACATGTCATTTTCAGTTACACAGAAAGTAATTAGCCCTTAGTATGCAAATTGCGTTCTTAAAATATTGAACATACTATATTGTAATCGATGAACAAACAATCATTCACCTTAAAACTTTTGCAGCACATCTTGTTTAGAATCAAGTAAATTACTAATAAGGCATATCGATATCGCTGCAAAGGCAAAAATGAAGAATGAAATACATCCAATACGCACTAAATTCTTGCTTGGGTCAACTGTAGGGAGTATACAGCTGAAACCACCATAGTTATAAGAAATACACTGTTGTAAATTCTAAGGCCAATGACAGCAACTGGTTTTTGAAAACGTCGTAAATCAAATATGTATGCTACAAGTGTTAGGATAAAAGTCTATCGATTTGAGAGTACTTTAGAGAAGCAGCGCGTCTAAAACCGTCTCTTTTACTTTGCGTTCAACAGCAAAACCAGATTCAAAATCGAACCTGTACTCCGAATCTCACTTCGACAGTATTTAACACCTGCATCGCAAAGTTAATTTTAGCCTTAATATAAAAAGCTATAAAATCACGAAGTCTTTGATAAAATTGCAATACTTTTTCATAGGTAATTTTGTGCTCATCTGGGATTTCACGAATAAAATCTGGACTCGTGGAATTACTGATGATGAATATTAAACAACAGCAAAAGCTGAAAAGTAAATGTTTGTCGTCATATATACCCTTTACTTATATGCATAGATGAAAGCAGTGAAAGTACATAGCATTATCATAGCATGATAAATTTGGTACGCGTGTAAAGCTAAAACGTAGCAAAGCCCCACACGGTGGTGTACCCGACACTTGTACGTATGCATCATCATATACGAGCCTGAGAGTGAGTGCCACTTACCGAGCAACAGTGCCTACCAGCAACTGCTACATATACACACTGTTTGTAATTCCTCCCTCGTTGGCAATATATCGGATAAGTATAAGCCACTAATGGACTTTCTTGGAATGAAAATATCTCAAGGGCTTTAGCACCAAAGTAAGTCGTTCTTTACACGGCGAGTATATATCATTCTTTACGTTACAATGCCACCACATTAGCTAAACTTAAACCAAATTACATCAACTCAATTCAGCGTAACATCGGACTGACAAAGGCTTCTTCCCCAAGCATATTTTACAACAATGTAAATGTAGATACCTGAATAGGGGTTTCGGTGAGGATTTTTATTTCTTTTACTGTTTATCTTATTTCAGGGCAAAGCGGTGAAATGTGTAGAACTCAAGCAAATAGACTTCATAATGTTGTATTGATGATTTGTTTTCTTGTTTTTATTCTTTAACTGCATTCCAAACTACTTGCTTTACACTTTCGACATATTTAACCCAATCTATTTATATGAATGTCTGTTTTCAAAGAAGACTGAATGACAAATAAAAATGAATGTCAGACCGATTATATAATTACATGCATCGTATGTAGTTGTTACGTTATATGCATTATTTATTTGAAATTAGCAAAACTTTCCGTGTACTTACCAACAGTTGTAAGAAGCATATTGTCCAGGAGAAGTGCGATGGCAACTACGATAAGGACGATTTTTCTGGACTCTCTGCAACCGGCAAACCAGGCGCCACATGGCCACCCAGATAAAACGTCGCCAACCGCCGTCATCTCCCTTAAAGTGTGTGGTCACACCACTACCACCCAATTGGTCAGCCCACCTCTGTCATCCTTCTCTCACCAAATGGCTACTCTGTCTAGATCAAAACAAAATATAAATAGATAAACTACTGGAGAAAGTAGAAATGACTTGGTGTTGTAAACTTTAAAAATTCTTTTTACGTTAAATGTTGAAGCATGGAAGTTTTTATGGTATATTCGAAGATGAAAAGCCTATCAATACTTTAATACGCATTTTTTTACCAAAGAATTTACACACTTTTTTATAACAAAAGCTAATTTTTACAAATAGGTTACTGTTGACCCTTTCGTCACTTAAAGATCTAGAAAGATACCAGAAAATAGATAGGCCAGCTTTTATAAGCGGAAGGAACCGTAATGCATATACATTTTCCGGGTATTATGAACAAACTAGCTTGCATGTAGATTTACTATACCCGCCGATTTCGTAATAAAACAACGCGATTATAATAGGTGAACATCAGTTCAAGGTAAATTTCCCTAGTAGAAAACCATGTAGTAATGGTCTACTCTCCCCCTCCCCCGTAGGTATTAGCTGAGGATGTATACAGTACTACCTTCGAACCTAATTTTTGAAGACATGTGTTATGCCTTGCCCGTGGGAAAATGCATGA
>JAHZNG010004754.1:0-12545 GCA_027744375.1 Orchesellides sinensis
TTAATATCCGTATCTGTAAGTTATACATAATAAACTTACTAAAATATAATTACCCATCTTTAAACCTTTGTCCTAAATCACCTTCTAGTAACGTAATATAAAAATATGTATTAACGTGATTTTCAGGCGTTTTCGAAAGAAAAACAAGCGAAGGCAAACTCCAAAGGGAAAAATGGTGTCGCAGCCTAACCACACAGTTGAATTTTCAAAATTTATTAAACAATTTCTAATTTTGCGTACCTTTAAATACTATTATTTGCTGTAATTTTATGAAACACTATATTAAAAATAAACAATATTGACAGAAACTAAAAGCAACGCTGGTTATAAATAATTTATAGTTTTTCCAACTTCCATGCAATGGTGCTCGTTTCAGGTTTGACCTCCGTCATTTTCGTCACCACAGCTCATTCAACTAGCAGAAAAAAGTAATGGGAGACGTTTCCAAGAAGCTGAAAATATAAGTTATTAATATAAGTTTGAAGGAAACGAAACCAAACTCAAAACTATTCGACAAAACCAACATACCCCAGCAAGGAATCGATCGTTGATGTATAATACGCCAGAACCAATTCCCACTGGTTTTGTCTCCAGCCTTTTTATTTGGAGGTGGACATCGATTGCGTCATTTTTCAAGAGGTCGTGTACACGCCTTTGTATGAACCAGTCGTAATAGCCTTCAACCTACGCCATCGCAAAATGTTAATATTTCACAAGTAACCTAAGCCATTAAAAATATTTTAACAACGTACGCGTTCTGATATTTTTCTGGAAATTCCATAAGTAGCAAGCCCCTTCAGAATTTTTATGGCAAGAAAGAGTACTCTGAACCAATTTCTTTCCAGACAGTTACAAATAAAGCTGGCTGCAATAATAGTATTACTTATGGCCAAATACGGAAGGAATAGCTTAACAAGTTTGTTGATTTCCATTGACCTTTTCTCCACGCCAGAATACCGCTTGACTTCCCTCGTAACAAATACTGCCGCCATCTCATCAACTCCATGGAATACATCCGGGCCAACTTTGTCAAATTTGAGCTCTTGTACCGAGTCCCATAAGGAAATAGCAGCTAGCAGAAGAAAGTCGGAGGGACAACTGGTAAGGATCTCATCAAAGATATTAATCAGCATTCCAGAACCCCCTACTACATAGGTTTCCATTTTTTCTGACATAATACTAGAATTGGAAACGTCGATGGTGTGGTCTGTATCATTTACTGCTCCAAAGTATGGATTGAATGCTGCGTTTAGAAATATTTCATGAGTTTCCAGGATTTCTATTATTGACCAGGTTTCTTTATGATTCAGAACAGTGAGTCCAAGAAGTACGCCTGCTGTGCATGTAAGTATGCTGAAAATTCTGATGCCACGTGCCAGTCGACGTGACTGAGTTTAGATATTTTTAAACATTTTATAATTTATGGAATGTTTTTTATAAAGACAATAAATGTTGGTAATAATTCCTACCCGTCTTCTTCTAGCAAGGACTTTGGAACGATTTTGAGATGTTTTTGGTATGTTCCTGTTTGTCCTACCCAGATCTTGAATGTTTTTTTCCATTTTTCCAGAGTAGTTGCATGTATTGCAAATGCAAAAGCAATTGTGCAAGCTGATATCCAATTTGGACGTATCGTAAGACATGAGAGTCACCGAAATATTCTGAAGCCCAAATGTTGAATTTGATTGCAGTGAAAATACGGATTAATCCTAACCCGTTTAATACTACGTTAGTTATCTGAAAAGATATAAATACAAAGTACACTTAACTATTACATGTATGTATTCATGGTAGTAAAGAGCATGAAGACACCCTTAAAAATCTGAAGAATTATTCCCTAAATATTATCTTGTTATAATGGCAGTCTCAAGAACAGCAATAATATTTAACAAGTTAGGCAGTGACTATTTCTTATCCAACAAATGCTGCATTTCCAAGCTTAATATGTTTAATCTGTGCTAATAGTTTACATGATACATATTAAATCCTCAGTTAATAACAACTCTTATATGGCAATACGTATAAATGCTACAATCAGAAAGTAAGGACGTTAATAAGAATTTTATGCATTATACAAATCTGCTTCGAAACCCAAGCATAATATTAGTCAGCGGATACGAATCTAATATTGCTGATTGAATATATTGTATGGGCACAACAATTAAAAATAGAGATAACTCTTACCTTCGAACACCAGGATGATTTTATTGTACCTTCGTCAGTTAAGCCGATGGGGGAAAACCCCACGTAGTAATCAAAGTTTAGCATGGAATCAATGTTACCAAAATCCTCCAAATGAAAGGTTTCCCCACACTCCTCTGAAAACTGAGTATCTGTGTTTTCAGTACTGATTTGCTCCATTGTGCCTACCCTATAGTTTTGCCTGTTTTCCAATCTATCTATTTCCTGAAGTCCTAATTCTATGTCAAGATTTTTCACCCGTCTTGAATTGAGTTGATTAAATCGTGATCGAACCAAAGTAAACATTATTTTTGTTTATTAACTTTACTGCAGACGGTACATATATTGTGGACTTTACTGTAACTAGTCATTACACAAGGCTACTAGGGATTGACTTACAGATACAGAATTATCCATACCATACTAAACTACATACTAACTATGGCTGATATAGCCGCGACAGTCAGAGGTTTACAGTTAATTAGTTATTTTTTATTAGTTATTTGACATAGTTTATTTATTTTGTGGGAACCTAATTAATCAAAAGCCAACGTTATAAAATTCAAAGTATTCAAATAAATGAACGGTAGCATCACACCAATTGATGTTTGTGCAAATTTTACGCGTTAGATGCCACAAAAAAGTAGTTTCAGTAAATACAACTTCTTATTAACTGATTAGGTTTTTGCAAAGGCCGTGAAACTATTAATAAAGTCAGGTATCGTCGTATCCAATGATATACGTATGAAGTTTTACAATGCAACTACTTTCATGCACAATGCAAAACGAAAGAGTGGCGATGACTTTGTGACTCACTTTATTGATTGTGTGATTTTTTCTAAAGACACGTTATACTAGTTTATAAACAGTTTTTGCTGTATTGCATTGAAGTAAATGGTAACATAAAGAAGGTAGAACAAAAGACATTTTTGAGTTTCTTTACATATATTTATCCGAAACTTATTTTCTATTTCTGAATAGTATACGAAGTTTAACATTATATGTTTTTGATCGTGTTTGTTTCTGTGAAGGATTTTTATATTTGTAGTATCTATCGACACCACGATCTAGCAATTTTGAATATTGATCGTTACGGTATAATATGATAAGATACTAATATTGTCTTAGTAAAAACTTCTTAATACGAAAATCGCACGTGCGTAATTTAAATGTATTATCACTACAGTAAACAACATATTCCTTTTCTGTAAAGAAAAACCCTGTTGTAAAATCTACATGAAGTATTGCGTGTTGCGCTTTGGACTCCATTTTTCATTAAAAATATATTGGTTATGGGCAAAAAATTCTGTTATATTTAACAGATACAAGCAAGTTGATAATTTACAACGTTTGGAATCATTAGAAGTGCAATCCTTTCCCTATTATTTTCTAAGTTGTAAATATTCGCATCAAAACAGCCATACAAGCTCAAACTACCAAAAAAGAAAAAAACAATATTTTTTTGTCAACTTGTCCCATGCAAACCATAGTTTCATTGTGCGTTGAGATACCTATAAAAGGCATGTAGGAGAAGGTCAAGTATTCTCGGATGGGGTTCAACCTTGCTTACGTCAGACTGGAGCCAATCGGATAACCATTTTTATCAATAAAGCAATGCAAAGATAATAAACTCAATATTCATGCTATACGAAACGATTTGCCTGTCTACTTAACACCTGCTTTTTCAAATAATTTATTAGATTCGGATTTTTAATTAAAAATGGACCGTAAATCATTTGCTGCATGCGTGGGTTACGATATAAAAATTCAAACTCGTAACGGTCACTAACGGCAAACCATGACAGTTGGTCCCTACATTTTAGTAGAGCTGCGTTTTGGCTGAAGGTTAAGGTTTCTGAAGCCCATGTTTTCTGGACAATCTCCCGATACTATCCATATTGTCTGGCGGATGAAACATGTATTGAACAAAAAGCTAATACATTATGTATAACTATGACTATTTGTAGACATAATCCCTGGATGACCCTTCAACCGAGCTCTTTCCGTTTTAACATCTCTCACTACAACTATTACATTCCCAAAATATCCCAGTAACCTTTGCTTATTCCTATCTGGTGCGTACAGAGCACATATGCCTTTGAGCTGACCTCGTGACGCATTTAATTTTCACACATTTAATTTCATGATACTAATAATATCTTAATGACAATATTATGACTTTAAATGTTTTTCTTCTTAAAATAAACAATACTTTTTATAAATCAGTTCTTGCCCGCAATCGCATCATGCAACATCGTCTTTATTTTGTATATTCATACAACATGGGAAACAAAAATTTTGAAGGATCATTCTCTTTCTTAATTCAAATTGACTCGTTGTTCAGTAGGTATTTGAATTCAGTCAAATTGACAAACATTGAGAGTCAAACATCCATAACAAACACCTAACCTTGGGAATGTTTTTTTGATTGTTGAATCCATAGCAAGAATTCAAAAGTATCAACACCTATGGAGGTGCTTAATGCTCCGCCAGTGGAGCCAAACGGTGGAAGAGTGGTTGAAACGTTGGCGGTGGAAGATGAAATAGGTCGAGCGGGGGTGAACAATCTCCAGTTGCAGAATTTAACGTAAAATCTGGAGACGTAGCCCAACCTGTTTTTGCGAATGACGAAAAAGAGGTTTACACTGTCCAGAAAGCATGTTTGAGGATAAAAACACACAAAATTTGTCATCTGGGAATGCTTATCGTAGTTTTGGCGTCTTAATGTGTGCTGATATTTAAAGATATACACCTTCTACAGAACTAAGACGCCCCTTCAATTCTCCCTCAAGTACTTTTTTTCTTGGAAAATGTATTTACCGTGATTTTTCGTGAGGAGATGATTTTAAAATTAATGGGATTCGGATTGCGACAATATTTTCTTGAAGACTCGGGGCACTGTTTGGAGTCAATGTGTGCTTGTAATAGAGTCATTTCAAAACTTGGGCTATTTTTGTGTTGGAATTACAGTCAGCAGCTCTTATCTGGGATAGCTAAGGCCTAACGATTTATTTACGTCTCCAAGAATATTCAGGGCGTTGAGGATTTTTCGAGTGCTGCAGCTAATCAAGATGGATGGTTTGCAAAATGTGATGGGGGAAGTGAAGAAAGCACAGAAAGCTGTTTGGAGCGTGCTTTGATTTTGTGTAAATCTTTGGCTTGTGTTTGCTGTTTGGGGTATGCGATTGTTTAACGGAAATTTTCACAGGGTAAATTCCATTTGGACTCATAAATTTAACGATGGAAAGCCAATTCAGTTTTTTAAATCTATGCAATGCTTGCTTTTTAGTGTTAGGATCCAGTTACCAATGCCAAACCAGATTAAAGAATAATTCGAAATAAAATTGAATACTTGGCGAATAACATGACGTGGGAAAACTCGGCGGGGGACTTTGACTGTGTTGGGAACGCCCAGTGTTTCGTAAAAGCCGGCTAGATGAGCAAATGGCCGGTCATGGCAATTAACGGTCATAATGGCCACACTGGCTGGTAATATTGGCCATACTACTCCCTATATACTAGCATGTATAGGACATTTTAGCCAGACTTTAGCCATTTTATGCTACTGAAATCTAGATAGCTTTGTAGTAACTGAAATAACTACAAATTACATATTAAGCATGAATTTGAAGTAATAAAATAAACAATTTAGTATTTCTTTCCAAAACAACTTGTTTGAGTTTAAAAATTCTAAATTTTTCTAATATGACCAATTATGACCATAGCCGGCCAATTTTGGAGACCTCAAATAGCCGGCTGGGGCCGTTGTTACCAGTCGTTATTGCCAGCCGGCAACTGGCTATGCGAAACACTGGGAACGCCTAATATTCTCTGTCCCATCTTGCCACGTGTAAGGGTTGGAGTAATTTTATGAATGACACAGTGGATACAAGGGAAATTGATGATCAGATTTATGGTGAAACTAGCTTCTCTTTCTCAAATTACTTTGTACATTTTTCTGTATTTGGAACGTTTTTTGGGCTATTCGTATATGTCGGGGTGTTTATCTATGGGCTTCAAGCGGAAAATTGCAAAGTGGACTTTTACGACGAAGCGTTAAAATTATTAGAAAGAAAAAAACCCAAGCCTAAATCATCCTCCGATTTTCTACTTCGTATTTGTAAATTTGCCAAACCTAACAATGCAAAAGCGGCTAAAGAATCCGAATTGTTTGGCAAACAGTGCGAAATTCAATTTCTAGGATATTGTAAACCGTTCTTGTGCAATTTACGGTAATGTTCTTATTTGCGATTGCTGGGATGAATCTATTCAAGAATGTTGGGAGGGAGTGCGCTTTAGATGACGTGTTTAATTGTAGTACATTTTGAACTCTTTTGTGCTCGTCGTTATTTTGAATACGTCAACGGGCTTGTGTAAGCTAGAACAGGCTGATTTTCCAAACGAACTTGACTCCTATTTTCATATGATCTACCTATATATCAAATATCATGCTCTTTGATCAATTCGTTTTTGAGTAATCGTAATCAAGGACGGATAGACGGACGTCAAAGGTAATTATATAATGCATCTTCAGCTTTCCCATCGCTGCTTGATAGTGTAGGATAATATCATTGTAAACATATGTTCCACATGCTTGTTTTGCTCTGCTTAAAAACGTGAAGCGAAATGTGGCACGTTTGCAGTTTTAAAAGAGATAAGATGTTTTTGTGAAATAAATGTTCATGTTCGGACTCATATATCAGGTTGATTGATGTAATATCTCGATAGATGACAGATAACCTGTCAATGCTATTTATCAGTATATATCAAGAGATAATTATTTATACGTATCTCTTAAAATCATGCAAATTTATAATTAGGTTTACACAGTAGACCCAACGGTTTTTTGTGATGAATTGTAATACGTAGCTAATTAAAAAGGAAGATCTGATTATACTTATTCAGTAACATTTTTTTAGTGCGAGGTAAATTGATATGAGGTAGGTCCAAAATCCAATCAAATTTTATTACAAACTTAACTTTAATGTAGTCTAGAATCCGCTTAATGCTGCGTTTGTTTAAAATAAACAGAATATAGAAATTAGCATGCGTTTATGGAGTGTTGGTAGGGTGCATCGAAAGCCACTCTTTTTGGTGGTTATTTATTACATGATATTCTTAGATATTCTTCTTGATTAGTACATGGGTTCATTATTAATCTCATTAAAACGAATAAACTCGCCTAAATATTCTCGCAGAGTGTGAAGAGCTTAAACTAGGATCTGATTTAATGCACAGACGGTCTTTCTTTTACATAATTAGGCTATGTGGTTTCTCTATTAAATGCTCTTAAAAAGCGTTAGCAGCTGGCTGTTACTGCATAGTTGTAGGTTTTGTTTATAGCCAAGTATGATAGTTATTGTGGCTGCAACCCTTTATGGTTTTTAACACGCTATTTAGGGTGCAAGAGTGCAAATGTTGCTGACGGGTATAATTAAGATAATGGTTGCTTGCAGCTAATTATTAGGCAATTGAATAAATTGGCAATCGCTAACTAAATGATGCAAAAATTCCTTCACTTCAATGCATTATCATCTCAACAGAACACAGAAAAAGGCGTTACGTTGGTTTGATTAAAAAAGCAAGTTGAATACAAAAATGGGTTTGAATATAAGGTGTTCGGTATTATTCACGGTCATGTTTACCATTCTCCTTGTAATTCGAGCTGAAGGTAAGAGTAAATTATTTTGTGTAGCATTCCACTGAAAAACGATGAAAATCGATAATCAAAACACTCTTGGTACAGGTAAGCATATGAAACAAAAGAGAAGGTGTTATCATGACAAGTGGATGTCACATAAACAAAGCCAGCTTAAGGAGTGCCACGGAAGAAATAACGTTTGCAGTGTGAGTGCCGTCTATTCAGGTGGCACCGATGAGCAAAAGGGTTGTGGGAGGAGGCTGAAGGGGTCTGAAAACAGCTGCAACAGTGACGACTGCTTTTGCGATGTAGACGGATGCAACAAGGACTGGCTGACGTGCCTTGCATCCATCAACAAAACTAACGACCCCGAATGCATTTCCAAAGTAAGTTTGTATCCTGCAACAAAGTGCTACTATGACGATGGAGACAACAACGTTGATCTGATAGATTGCGGACTAGCCGAAAATCGATACCGTAAGATTTGCAGGATAAGTCCATATAATTTGGCGGACTTTGGTCAGTACAGATTATGCGAAACGATATGGGGAGGGAGTGAAATGGGCTGCAGCAATTATCACTGCTATTGTCACACGGATGGATGTAATATAGATTGGGCTACATGTCTGGCAACCATTAACAAAACTAACGACCCGAGTTGCCAAGAAGCTCAAGAAGAAGAAGAAGAATAACCTGGTTAAAATTATTAATCACGGAGCCCATGGTTGACATTGAAATTAAAAATTAAAGAATAACCTAATGTCATCTCAGTTAAAATATTTTCTTTATGTGTTATCTTCATACCACGTAATATTACATGAGTAAAATATTATGCAACCCCGTTTATCAAACAACTTTCGCTGTTCTTCTCTTGAAAAACAATTTTAATCCTGCTCTCGAATGTAAAGTTGGGGCTTGATAATCCAAACACGCATCTTTTTCTTTAGTGTGTCCCGTATAAATGTCAAAGTTTCTAATTACGTGCGCAGCAATTACTTTCATCTCCATCATTCCAAACTTATATCCTGAATACATCAAATAAGAAAAATTAAACATCTCATTTTTAAAGAAGCCTTAAGTATAACATGAAAGCATATAATACCAATGCAATTCCTTGGGCCTGCTGAGAACGGAAGGAAAGCGTAGGGATGACGAGCTTTGCAGTTCTCTGGTAAAAATCGATCTGGGTCGAATCTACTAGGATCTGGGTATAACTCCGGGCGTCTGTGTAATGTCCACGGGCTAATAAATATATTTGTTCCAGCAGGCAACTCCAAATCATCATCTTCCAAAGTCAACAAAAAATACAAATAATTTCTTCCTCTACAGAATTTATTTACTTTGTTATTTGGAAAGGCCGTACCTAATTTAATTGGCTCAGTTATCTGCCGGGAATACCCTGTGACGGCAGGGAGTAACCGAAGTGTTTCCAACAGGCATCTTTCCAAATGCTTCATGTCACACAAGTCATCCATACTTACATCATCCCCGGAGCCCTTCGTATTTCTAAACACAGCGTCTACTTCCTCCTGGCATAATTTCTATTTACAAATTCTACTGTAGTTCATTTCACATAAAACTAATCTTAAATTTAAATATTGTGTAATTACCTGTTGATTGGGATGCAGTGCAAGGTAAAAGAAAAGGAAGCTTATCGTTAAGCTACTTGACTCATGTCCCTACAGAGCATAATAAACAATCTTGGTTCAGAAGCTGTTTCCAAACTAGAACTACATACTATGTGGTAAAATCAATTTTAACTTACGCCTACTACTGTAGTGCAAAACTCGTTCATAATTTCGTTATTTGACATGCCAGCATCCATCATCACATCCACTATGCTTTTCACTTGAGTACCGTCATCTGTGTTTGAAATATCTGCATCACGTTCCAATTGTTTTTTCGCCGTAATCTAAAATTACCAACTAAATTTGTACAGTAAATTCTAAAATATTGACAAAATACAGTGAATAGACAGTTCACATACATTTTGAATGAAAGCCTCATAAAAATTTGTAAAATCATCCAGTTTTTGTTTGAGAGGGTGAAAAGCCCAAATGGGTTTTAGAAGCAACCACGGATGCTCTATTCTGTACGTGATAACTTCCTTTGCTCTAATGAAAAAATAGTTTAATTAAAATTAAACTGTGGGCGGACACAATTAGGCAGTATGATCTGGTTGCTATGTACTTACATCGTAAAGTTACTTCGTATCTCATCTATTTGCTTCTTTGTATAAGAAGAAAAGCCCAAAGCTAAATCTGCAACACAGAATTCAAAAAGTGAACAATTTGATTAGAATTCCAATGTTGTTTCAAAATTTATGCATCTGTTTTCAATAGTAGTTACCTAGAATTGTCTTAATTGTGCAATTATGCAATGCGTCGGCAAAAGAGTCTGAAGCTGCATGCACATTTGCTCCGTCGCTAATTACATGTTCATTTTGCATCATGCTCTGAATCATTTCTCTCGTGTGGCTGTTTATTCTTTCAATATAGCTTATTTGGGATTTGAAGGTAAATGCTTTTAGCAGTACTTTTCTATGTGATGCCCACACTTTAACTATATAAGAGAAAAATAATTTTTAAAAATTATAATTATTAAGATGAATACAAGTAAAATAGCCAGCTTACCATCAGACGCCAACAAACCTCCGTTTAATGGGCCCACAAAAATGGTATCATAAAAGAATCTTTGCTTATGCAAATGATTTGGATTGGAAGATGATAGCATTTTCTGAAATATAAAATATTTTTTAAATTAAAGAATAATTTAAGAAGTTAATTTAATTTTGGCGTTATTTCTATATATACGTACCTGTAGCATTGCGGGGCAATTAACGACAACCGACTCTACCATCAACATGTTTAATTTAAACACAGGTCCATATTTTAACACCCAATCCAAGAAAACCTGAAGCTTATCTATTTTAAAAAATCAAACCGTTTTTGAACATTCCCGAAAACTTGTTTATTTTACTTGGTCAGCTAACTTACCAACTCCAGGCATCAGAAGGTAATGTGTAGATCCTAAAATGGGTAGCTTTGGGGGTCCATTCAAAACCCTACTTTTTATCAATGTCTTCTTTCCAGTTTTAGTATACACAAGTAACGCGATAAGGCCACAAAAGGCAGTCACAAGACAAAATGTATAATTTTCGAGGAGAACTTTACGACTTTCATCCACAAGTTGTTGACTTGTAACGTTTGCGATAGATAGTCTATCCATTTTGAAGCTGTAAAAAAATAGACTAAAAAGATTGCGTATCGTATCGATTGGTAGCTAAATGATTTATGATAAACTGGAGGTTTTGCAGCTCAATGAAAGTTTCAAATGGAGCATTCACTTCTCGCAGTTTAAACAAGTTTAGGTACATGATTCTCAGCAAAACAAGTGCCATTGCTTAAAACTTAGTTTATGATGGAGCTATTCTACATACGAATTAAATTCACATAGGTAGTAAGCCAAATGGTTAAGTACGTAAGGTGCATTACATCTCTGCTTTTTGCGAAAACAGAGGAATTCCTAGTAAACGGGATGCTTAGCATTACTCAATACTGACAATTAATATGTACAGGCGACTCAGGTAAACATAAAAACTAGTTTTTATAAGCTTCACAAAAACATTCGCAGAGAAGCTAAAGATTACGTTGTAAAATTCAATCTTCAACAAGATTCACACACAATATGCATTACTGCCTTGATTTTGTAGGGACAAAAACTTGTTGTGGAGTCTGCGAGCAAATGTTTATAAGCTTCAAATTCAAAACAAATAAAAAACGCTGCATGCCCAGCAATAGTACGTTATTCAACATAAACAAAGGAATTTCCAGAGTTTTGACTGAAGGCTAAATGTACAATGAAAGCCTTTAAAACTTTCGCATACGTTATGGGTAAAAAGGATACAATTACAGAGAAGCGTGATAAAAATTGATAATTTGAATACATTTACAACAAAATTTTTTGTATACACTTATTTCTGCTTTAAATCACAGTCACAGTTCAACAAAACATATTATATTACAATTTACATGTACGTAACTTGCATACGACTCTACACAAATAAGAGTACAATAAACAGGTAAAATCCTTGCGTGCTTTAAATAATCATTCACAGACAGCTAAATAAACCCCTTGTCAATCAAATTCCTCTAGTCTTCTCTTAAAAAACAATTTTACTCCTGCCCTCGGATGCAACGTTGGGGCTTGGTAGTCCAAGCACACATCTTCAAATTTAGAGTGCCCCGTAAAAACCTCAAAGTTCCGAAGTACATGAGCAGCAATCACCTTCATCTCCATCATTCCAAATTTATACCCTGAATAAAATAAATAAGCCACATTTAGCGTTCCTTTTAATGAAAGTTATAATATATCATACGACAAAGGAGTACTGTCCACGGGCTTATAAATATATTTGATCCAGCAGGCAACTCCAAAGTATCGTCTGCCAAAGTCAACAGTTACAACTAAATTCTCCTTCTTTAAATAATTTATTTGTTTTAATATTTGGGATGGGAATACCTAATTTAATAGGCTCAGTTATCTCCCTGGATATTCCAGCGATGGACGGCAGTAAGCGAAGTGTTTCCAGCAGACATCTTTCAACATGCTTCAACTCACACAAGTCATCCATACTCAGATCGTCCTCAGAACCCTTGGTATTTTTAAAAACACGGTTGACTTCCTCCCGACATAATTTCTTAAACCGAATAGAGAATTGAGT